>WIOZ01000120.1:0-51195 GCA_009664405.1 Drosophila bifasciata
GATAAAGCGCAAGCATCACTGTTATTCTTTTACATTTTGTCAGATTATGCTTAACATTAACATTACATTAAAATAGTTATCTTTACATTTAAGTTTTTTTAGTTATACATTCTTTGGATTCGTTTGCTTATAAATGTTCGTGGGGTCCCTTACATTGGGTTTTATGTTAAATAAAGTTATAATGTTCATCATGTGCTAGTGTGCTGTTGGTTGGGAGCCATGCGTCGGGTAATATTGTTGTGTAGATAGATCAGTGGCGAAATCATCAAAATTTGGAAGGGCAAACGATGATCATGGTTGGGAGGGCGAAGCAAGGAAAAACATCCGCTGCGACTATTTTTACGCCACCGTAATCTTGTTGTCTGTGTTCTGTGTAGTTGTTATGTATGTTTTCGTGGATAGGGTTTTTATACCCGTACTCGAAGAGTAAAAGTATATTGTATTTGTGCTAAAAAGTGGATGTGTGTAACATAGAGTAAGCGAGTAATTTCCGACCATATAAAGTATATATATTCTTGATCAGCATCAATAGCCGAGTCGATATAGCCCTGTCTGTCCGTCCGTTTGTCCGTCTGTCCGTCCGTCCGTCTTGTTCGTCGCCCATTGCTCGAAGGCTAAAGAGATAGAGAGCAACCAAATTTTTCCAGACTGATGTGTTCTCTCACTCCTAGAAAAAGTTTAAAAATTCCGCCCCGCCACTTCCGCCCCCACAAAGGGCGCACATCTGTGGCGTCCACAATTTTGAAAATAACAAAAAACTAAAAAATGCAGAATCATAGAGACAGCCCATATATATCAGGGGCCCAAATCTGAATCGGATCGGATCATTAATATAGCCACAATAGGGGCAAATATACGAAAAAAAAACTTCGCTCCATCCCTTTCGCACTCACACAAAATCGAGTCGATTTGGTTTTCGTATTTTGTGTAGCCTGGATCTCAGAGACTATAAAAGCTAGAGCAGCAAACTTTTGGCCAAGACTCCTGTGATACCAAACCTGAACAAGTGTATTTCAAAATTTCGCCCCCGCCCCACAAAAGACGAAAATCCACAATTTGAAGATAAAAAAACCAAAAATGCAGTATCATAGGAAATGATCATATCTACCAGATTCCCGATCGGTTCATCGATCGATTGGTTCAGATCGGATCATTATTGCAGCCACAATGATCAAATGAATTTTCAGCAGCGGGAATACCCTGCGGTTGTGTTTCCCGTCACCAGTTTGCTGCTTAAGTCATTTATTGCGGTTGATTGTCGCAGCAGATTCTCTCACACACACTCACGCTCAAACATGCTGCCTCGTGCGGTGTACATTGTGTTGTTGTGAGAACTGATGTAGATGATGTAGATGTAGATGTCGATGACAGATGTAGCAAAAATGTAAAATGTAAAACTGATAAAACATTTTAAAATTCCACATAAATCACTGAGTACGGGTATAAAGGACAGTCGCGTTCGAAGCGACTCCTCAATGTCTTCTCGTTTGTTTTATGCACGTGAACAATAATTTTGTCTTTAATGTTAGCGAGCACGGTATCGTTCCGAATATTATATATCCCACCCATTCTCTACCGAAATTGGAATCGGAACAAGCACGTGCCTTCGGGTCCGATCCAACGCACACTATATCTCGAACGTATAGGTGATATACCACATATGCTCGGATTATAATTCGTTCTACCATATAATATCCACCACTAAATCACTTCTTCTACTTAAATCATTAATACTAACATACCTTGCACGTAATTAGTAATATTCTTTTTTAATTTTTGCATGTTTAGCGTTGTGTTTTAGCCCTAATTTTTTTTCCTCGAATATTAGTCTAACACCTATCTTTTCCTGCATGTTCGCGATCGGTTTCGGTACAAGTGTCGCGGGTTATGTGGCAACCCCCTCGGTCGGTTGGGCGGGAGGAGGGCAGCGTATCAAAATACGTTTCAAAATTTCGCCCCGCCCACTTCCGCCCCCACAAGGGCGCACATCTGTAGGCGTCTACAATTTTGAAAAATTACAGAAAACTAGAAGTGCAGAATCATAGAGAAAGACCATATCTATCAGAGTCTCAGATCTGAATCGGATCGGATCGTATAGCCACAATAGAGACCATTTCGAAAAACATGGTTTTAAAACCATATTAAACTTATCATTGTCTTGTTAAACATATCGCAAACAACGCTACTGAAAAGCCCATTGGCTCATATACATACGCCGGTATTCACTTTCACACAAAATTTGTGATTTACTTTTCAAACCGTAAAGTTAGGGCTCCCTGTTATTAAACACACAAAAAATGTCCGTTTTCCAAACGTCAACATATTACTCACCGAAATGAAAAGTAATTTTCTTTTAATACAATAAAACAAATCCTAATACCAAATGGAAAACGAGAAGAACGTTGTATCAGTCAGTTTATATTTTCAAAAATGTTTCCAGTTTAAATATAATTTGGTACCTCTGTCATCTACATCACTTCTCACGCAAACACGCCGTTCTAAGGAGAGAGATAATGAGTAGCAGCGCTGAAGGGGTAGCAACTGAAAATTAATTTTTTCAGTCTGGCTATAATATAATATAATAATATAATATAATAATATAATATAATGCGGTAATCTGACTCGAGAGGACTCGAGAGATTGCTGAATCAACCGAAAAATCCGTAAGCGCCATAAGATTTATAGAATTTCATTTTTTATACCCGTACTCGAAGAGTAAAAGGGTATATTGTATTTGTGGTAAAAGTGGATGTGTGTAAAATAGAGAAGGAATAATTTCCGACCCTATAAATTATATATATTCTTGATCAGCATCAATAGCCGAGTCGATATAGCCCTGCCTGTCCGTCCGTCCGTCTGTCGTCTGTCTGTCCGTCTGTCTGTCCGTCTTGTTTGTCGCCCATTGCTTGGAGGCTATAAGAGATAGAGCATCCAATTTTTTTTTCCAGACTGATGTGTTCTCTCTCCTCCTAGAAAAAAGTTTAAAAATTTCGCCCCGCCCACTTCCCCCCACAAAGGGCGCACATCTGTGGCGTCAACAATTTTGAAAATTACATAAAACTAAAACCATAGAACCATAGAGAAAGACCACATCTATTAGAGGCCTAAATCTGAATTGATCGTATCATTAATCTAGCCACCATAGAGAAAACCATTACGAAAAACATCATTCCTCTCTATCGCACTCACACAAAAACGAGTCGTTTTGGTTTTTCGTATTTTATGTAGCCTGAATCTCAGAGACTGTAAAAGCTAGAGCAACCAAACTTTCTGTCTAGACTCCAGTGATACCAAACCGAAAGTGCATTTCAAAATTTCGCCCCGCCCCCCTTCCGCACACCCAAATTATGAAACTCCACAATTTTGAAGATAGGAAAATATGAAAAATGCAGTATAGTAGAGAATGACCATATCTACCAGATTCCCGATTTGGTTCAGATCGGATCATTATTTAGCCACAATGATAAAAATTAATTTTCAGGATCGATTTGCCCCGCCCCATTTGCAGCGTATGTCATTTATGGGGATGATAATAGCTACAGATAATCTCTCGCTCACACACTGCTCACACATTCTTCCTCGTGCAGTGAACGTGAGTTGTTGTGACAAAAATATGTAAAATGTAAAAACTGATAAAACATTTGAAAATTCCACATAAATAACATGTGTACAGACTGAGTACGGGTATAAAAGTAGAGTCGCGTTCACAGCGACTCCGTACGTTCTTTTTCTCGTTTTCATTAGGGATCTGTGAAAAATGGTTTTCTATAAAGCCCAAACACAAAACAACTTTTGCTTTTGTCCTCTCTCTCTGTACTTTTGTACTTTTTGTCGGCCTAATTACAGCCAATCTAGCAGACTTTTTATTTTTGCGATTGTCTGTGACTGGCAAATGTCAATTTTGTAATTTGTAAATTGAACAAATGTTAAAGAAAAATGCCAATTGTTGGTTTACAAGCCAGAGACTACTAGCTCCCTTTGTGCTTCACAACACGATGTCGCCTGGAACACTTCACACCTAGCCCGAGAACTTATTATTATAGCCACAATGGAGAAAAAATTTTGGAGAGGCACTGTTCCCTCTAGCTCTCTTTCACCAACGCGACTGCTTTGACCATTCGTCCAGATGAGCGTCTGGATCTCAGAGACTATAAGAGCTAGAGAAACCAAAATTTCTGTCCAAACTCCTGTGATACCAAATCAAGACAAGTGTATTTAAAAATTTCGCCCGGCCCTACCATTTCTGCCAGATTGCCGAATCTGGGTCAGATCGAATCATTATTATAGCCACAATGATGGAATGAATTTTCAGCAGCTATCCCTCACCCCTTCAGCAACTACTCATTCTTTCTCTCGCTCACACGCTCTGCCTCGTGCGGTGTACGCGCGTAGATGATGTAAAATATTTACAAATTCCACATAAATCAGAAGCTCACATGTGTTGGAATTAAATGCTCTAGAGACACGGTGAAAATAATAAACAAACAAAAAAAACAGCATTAAAAGGACATTATTTGGAACCTTATCTGGGCCAGTAGAAAAATAAGATTTTAAATTATGCTACGTTAGGTTGAGGCGGTTGTCCGTATCGCCCGGAACCCGACCTACTTAGGCCGTTGTGATATGGCATGGATCATGTCCTCTTCCCCCTTGTCAGACACTTTGTCTGCAGTTATCCCGTCCGGATGCCCTTATGAAGTTTGCGATCCCTTTAGTAGTACTCATTGTTGACGTATCTGCAATGTCATTTTATAAAAGATGACCCTAAATATTTTTGTCAAATCCTTCTAGTGAGAGTTAAACAGAAACTGATAAGGTGCTCCCTTTTTCTCCTCATTCTCATCTCTGCAACTACGACAAAATCGTTGTAGCAAGCACTCAGCCTGTGTGCATTGATGCCTATTAGCCAATGTACAGTGAGGGAACGTATGACTGAGCTGCCAGACGGCCCAGGTAGTCTCGAGCCAGTTGTCCCTGTGGGTGATAATTATTTCCCTCGGAACGCAGTAGTCTGTTTTTGTGGGGATGATATTTTTTCCATTTAAAATGACTGATCAATGTGCTGTGACATCCATTGGCCAGAGTCTCAAAGACAGATTGCTGCCATTTCCTTGCCGGAAAGGTCAAGGCACTGAAGGTATAAGATAGCATTGAACGTTTTATTTGGTTTGGTGCAGAGAGTCTCATATGCATGAAACGTTGAATGCTATCTTATATCTTAAGTGCCTTGACCTTCCCTTGACCTTGGCTCTCGTTGTTCGTTGTACCTTTCCCAGTTGTTTGGTAATGGTGAGAACTGTTGTAGATGTAGATGACAGATATAGCAAAAACTTTAAAATGTAAAACTGATAAAACATTTGAAAATTCCACATAAATCATTCGCCATCCTGAGCTCTTTCATTGCTGATCGGACCTTCGATATAGCAGTAAGAGTCTCACGCTCCAGCTTGTCACAGATTCACGCAGGAGTGCCCCAAGGAAGTGTACTTGGTCCTATCGTGTACTCCCTTTACACCAGTGACATGCCATGCCATGCTCCCTAAGGCGTCTGATCGGCTTTGATCTGACCTTTGATGGTAACATCAAAAACAGCACCTCCCACTGATACCTGGGTGTACAGTTGGGTCGCCGGCTTATATGAAACACTCACATAACGGCAATCAGATCGAAATGCCTTCGAAAGCTCCAGAAGCTCGATTGGCTCTTGAAGTCCAGAAGTCTTCAGCTGTCGACGAAGGCTCTTTTGCTCAAGGCAATTTTAACGCCGACTTGGACCTATGACCTTGAATTTTGCGGCACCGCTTCTAGGCACCAACTGAACAGACTGAGGGTGGTGCAGGCACGTGCTGCTCGTCGGGCATCCGGGCTTCCCTGGTATGTGACCAACCGAGCAATTGAAAACGATCTTCGCCTTGTTCCGGTGGGCGATCAACTTAATCAACATAGCAGCCGATACTCCGACAGGCTCATGGCGCACCCAAGCTCACTGGCTAGCAGTCTTGCCAACCCGCAACCTCTTCGAAGACTGAAGAGATTCCACCCAAGTGAACTCACTTCCCGTGACATCCAATAACCATACAAGTTTTGTAAATAATTGTAAATAGCGAAGGCCCATTGTACCATATCTCTTTACCCACCTTCTACGTACTGTTATGTTCAAATGGCATTGAACAATTCTGGCGCAAATAAAATAATATAATATAAGAAAAAAAAAACATAAATCACTGTTCATTGTTTATTCACTGTGAACAACTCTTTTTTTATTCACTAACTCGTGATCTACTGTACTATATATAGTAGGCTCATTAATCTCTACTTGAAAATCGTGGAATCTGCCATGGAATTCTCTTTCCTTTCCTTAGTTTACTTAGGTCGTACCCTCAGTAGCCTTTATTAGCATCGTTGTCATGTCCCGTCTTTCTAATTACTCTGACCATGTCTACTACATTTGTCTACTTGCTTTTGCTTTTTGATACTGGCACTAATAAGGTCAAAACTTTATTAATGAATAATTTAGTTAAATTTAATTTAATCTTCATATATAGGCCATTGACTGTTCTCTGACCTAAAAATTCGTTTTGAGTTGGACGATAGCGGATCATTGAGCCCATCTGGTCAGGGTAATAGCCATATTCAGTCTTCTTATTAATTTAATTTTTGCATTTGTTAGTTTAAATGCACATATGTACATATTTTAACTAATATAATAAACAGAATATATGACATAAACCTTTCTTTTTTTTTCAGATGCAAAATTTATTAAACTACAGTATTCAGTCAGCTTCATATATACCACAACTAAATTATAATGTGAATCAAAATTACTTGGATAGATTAAACTATTACCAAAAGTATTCATCATTACGATATTCTGACATTAACTCTTGCTTAAATGATAATAATTATGTCTCATCCCCTTATAATTCAATCAACTCATCAAATAATCATTTTTTTTCTACGAGTGAAACCAGTCTTCCGAATATTTCCAGTTCTATAGCTCAAAATGAGATATTTCAAAGACATTCTAAAAATGGTTGAGCAACCTACCCAGAATACTTTCAAAGTGCAGTCGACGTTTGAACAATACAAGCATTTTCTTGAAAGTCCTTTCTCTAGTCTCATGCATTTTTCAAATCAGAACTATGATTCTGCAACTAATAAAAGCAAATATTACAGATGTCGGAGATAATGAAACTTCAAGAAAGGAACATTTAAATGTATTCGATCCTCATTATGCTCAGAAAGTATGTGCTGCGAATGATTCAATTTTTGCTAAAAATATTAATACCGTTGATCTTACGAAGGTCCCAGTAGAAGAAACAAAATCGGGCACATTAGTTAATAAAGATCCTGTTTCTTTTGATATAAATATTATTAATCAACAAAAAAACAAAGTTCAGCCGTATAGTGCTGTTCATAAAAGCACCACAAGCCTTATCGTTAATAAGAATTCCACTTTAGAAATCATAACTCGAAAGGGTTTGACTTCAGGAACAAGTGGAGATTATTTGAAGATTAATGGTGACATGCACATTTTACCCTCAGCAAATCCTGCGCAAACTATTTGTAACGCCAACCAAACTTATGATATTTCTACTAGTATTTCTGATACCGCTTCAAGCCTTAGACGCAATGAATGCTCCAATATTCTACCACATGAACAGCAAAATACCGCAATACATGAAAGTGATTTGAAGTTGGGGTCAAGCGTCTCACTCAAGAAACACGAAAATTTTAAAAGTGGAAGGTTAAACAAAACTATACAACATTACGCGAAGTCGACTTTAGGGGATCCAATAGATACCGCTTCGCTACTGAAAAAGGATCTTATTTTAGTCAAAGCTTCAAATCTTCAAAATAAAGTAAGGAATATAAATATCCATGGAACTGCTCCACCTTTTGTAGACAACGAGGGAGGATATGTTAACAATGATAAACTTGAAATCGATATCTGCTCTACCGGGTAAGAACATAACTGCATTCTTATTATTATTATACATACAGGTACTGGTTTAATCGAATATCCATATAGTGTACCCATATTCTTTACCCATATAGTTCTTTGTTAAATGAGATACAATTAATAAACGTTAATGAACTTCAAAATTTTCAATTATGAAGAATTTTAAATTCAAACGAGAAAGAACGTAACGGAGTCGGTGTGAACGCGACTCTACTTTTATACCCGTACTCAGTCAGTACACATGTGATTTATATGAAATTTTCAAATTTTTATAAGTTATTACATTTTACATTTTACATTTGTTTGCTCCATGTGTCATCATCATCTACATCAGTTCTCACAACAACACACTGCACGAGGCAGAGTCTGTGACCGTGAGTGAGTGTGAGAGAATCAGTAGCGACAATCATCCCCATAAATGACTTACGTCGCAAGGGTGCGTGGCGAGGGGGCTGCAGCACTCTCGCCATTGCAGATCTTTTGAAATGTTGCGTGTAGGATTATCGTCAGCCTGCTTGTTCAATGGCAACTTAAGGGCAGAGTGCGACGTGCGACCATCATCCAATAATGTCGCAGCGATGCCAGACGAAGCCAGAGCCGATGCGATTCTACCTTGTGCTCGAATAATAGCCCAAATAATCGAAATAACAAACGTTTTTCCGGTACCTCCAGCTGCATCCAAAAAAAGAACAGTCCACCATGTTGTTCTTAGATAGCTCGCAATATTTGGTCGTAAACCGTTCTTTTGATTGATATTTATCCTTGGCTCATTGTTTTGCACAAACGGATTGAGCTCGGCATGATTATACTGTTGTTCACGCTCCAGTTCTTTGTTGAAAAGGTCGTATATTTCACGATTAGGCGCTGTCATACCTAATTGAGCTAATGCTTTACTTGCTATCATCAAGCAAAAGGTCAATGCGATCAATGCTTCGTTGTAAATTCGATAGGACGAAAAAAAAATGAGTGAAAAAATTCTCGTTGACCATAAACACCTTCTTCGCGTCTTCGCCTTTGAAAAACTTGACACAACGCAAAAAATGCAGGTAAAGTTGGCTGGTGGTTGCGAAGCTCTTCGCATTGCATTTCCGGGTAGGAAAAAAACGCGTTGACCATTTTCATGATAAACAGCTAAATGAACCTTGGGTGCCTATCATGGATCGGAAACGATAATATGCACAATACTCTTTCATTTGAACTGATGTATCTGCCCATTTGAGATTTAGTGATTTCATCGTTAACATTAGCAACTGCTCCAAAAACAGCCATATTACTTCCTTTGTGGATGTACTTGCAAATGTATTTAATAGATTATACTGAACTACAGACTTCTACTTTTTATGTGTTCTTTATAAATCTTTGATAATAACATGGAATATGACACAGCCCAACGATTATCAATATCCAAATCTTGATTTTGAACTCTCAAACTTGCCGAATGCCCATTTTCTTCAGTTGATCGACGCCGATATTCGGGATATTCGATATCCATCGTTGCCCGTTACTGTATCGGAGACCAAATGTGTTGGAAAACGTTTGGAGCATTTTCCTTCAACCATACATGGTGAATTCAAATTCAACGCACCACATGGACCGTTAATCATATCTTTGGTGACCACTTCAAACAATTCAGGATCCACTGTCCGATCTGGAATTTCGGCCGAAATCACATCGTCAATTTGATTAGGCCTTATTTTTTCAATCAGCCAAATCAAACACGTGATAAAATATCATGGGGATCTTTCACAGTTCAACGCTTTGTGCATTACCATAGTTTTTAATAGTTGTTCATACATTTCAACATTTCATACTGGTGGAAAAGTGCTGTACACTTCAATATGTGGTTGTCCAGATTGTGCCGTATCTGCAGCCTGTATGCGTAATAATTCATAGCACTAACTTTTTGTTCCTTCTCAATTTCAATTAAAATAGAAATCAATCATAAATTATTCATGAATTTACCATTTACTGGATTTATCATTATACCCGTACTCGAAGAGTAAAAGGGTATATTGTATGTTTGAGGGGCTAAGCTTTTTTGGCACCTGTTTATTTCCAAAATCAATTAAAACAATTTGGTTCGAAACGTTACAAATGTTTATTTATACAGGCGGCTAGCGAAAGCCAATTGCTCGCTCTTTTGCCAGGCCAGATAAACGTACACAATGGGGGCTCGGTATGCAACCTATGCGGAGAGAGATTAGCATAGAACTAACTTAGGCAACGACGGTCGATCAACGCTAGAGCCGAAGCGGCAGGTGCAGAGCGCCCTTTAACAGAGAGAGCGCAGCAGCACTGCCGAACGCTGGAGACGACATAATTTTAGGGTTTTACATGCTCTTATACAAATACATAACTTTACATTAACTTGACGCTTAACTAGCCGCTGGCCCGAACATACTCCCCCCGTTGGAAGCTCGCCTTTCAACTGACTTCTCAAGGGGCAGCAAGCACAGCCGAGTAACAGCCCTCCTGATGGCTCCTGAGGCCGTCCTTAAGTCAGCCACGCGGCACACTCCATCCTTGCCTTTGACGACGTCGACCACTCTAGCCAGTGGCCAACGCATTGGAGGAAGATTCTCGTCCTTCACCAGGACGACATCGTTCACGCAGAGGTTTTGCGTAGCCGTACGCCACTTCGAGCGCTCCTGCAAAAGAGTCAGATACATTTCGCGCCAGCGCCGCCAGAATGTCTGCTGAAGTTGAGTGACCCGCTGCCAACCAACCAGACGATTGTAGTTGAGCTTCGTTAGATCAGGCTCGAGAATTGCTTCGTGCGGGCCCCAAAAGCAGATGAGCAGGCGTCAACACATCCAAGTCGTCAGGATTTTCTGAAAGCGAGAGCAAAGGGCGAGAATTAACAATTGCCGTGATCTGGCAGATCAAGGTACGCAGCTCGTCGAAGCTAAGGACGGATGGCCCAACTGAGCGGTACAAATGATGCTTGGCGGTCTTCACGGCCGCTTCCCACAATCCGCCAAAGTGCGGAGAGCGCGGCGGGATGAAATGCCAGTCGATTCCGTCAGCCAAACAGGATTCATGAACTTCCTTCATGTGCGAGTCGCTTAGGAGGAGCCTCTTTAGCTCCAGAAGCTCGTTCTTGGCTCCAACGAAATTTGTCGCATTGTCTGACCAAATTTGACTTGGCCTTCCTCGAATGGACGTGAACCGTTTTAATGCGCCTAGGAACGATGCGGTGGTAAGATCCTTGACAAGCTCCATGTGAATGGCCTTAGACGTGAAGCATATAAACACGCCTATGTAGCATTTGATTGGAGGACTACTGCGGATTTCTGACCGGTAGAAAAACGGTCCACAATAGTCCACTCCAGTTACTTGAAGGCCCGGGATCCTTTCAGACGCTCCTTTGGCAAGTCTCCCATAATGTGTTCAACGATGCGTGGCCTCGTCCTGAAGCATCTCACACACTTGTTAACCACCTTTGAAACGGCCTTGATTCCTCCAATAGGCCAATATTCCAATCGAATTTTTGGCAAGCAAGGCGCGAGGTCCGGCGTGGAAGCTCCGTTGATGATAATAGTTTATCACTGCAGCCGTCACGGGATGATCCTTGGGCAGAATAAGCGGGTGCCGAGCACTAAATGGGAGGGATGAGTTGCCGAGCCGACCTCCAACTCGAAGCAAACCAGCCGGATCGATGAACGGAGAAAGCGAACTGATGGAGCTAGACTTCCTGACCTGCCCATTGTGCCTAATCTCCTTTATGTCCGACCACAAACTTGCCAGCTGAATATGCCGAACTAGAAGATGCGTTCCTTGCTGAATGTCAGAAACCGTGAGTCCAGGATGCCTAAGACGATGAATGAATTTATGCATGTAGGCAAATGTGTGCTGCATGCCAAAAGAATGAATTTGCAAATTTGCATCCGGGAGTGAGATCAGCATGTGGAGAAACGATCAGCAATACACGCTTGCGAAGCTCAATGGTCGGAGTTTCAGAAACGGGAGATGCAGGCCACTCATCCTTAGATCCCAACAAAAACGACGGGCCGTGAAACCACAGCTCTGACTGGATGAGGTGACTGGGAAGCGAGCCTCTCGAGAGGATATCAGCGGGATTCAACGATGTGGGAACATAGTGCCATGCCATGCCTTGCGTCAACTCCTGAATTGTTGCCACTCGATTTTGCCACGAAAACCTGAAATTTGGCTGGCTCATCCCGTATCCAAGATAGCGCCGTCGACGAATCCGACCAGCAATGAAACTGGCCTGGAAAGATTCCAGTCTCCCTTAGGTTGTGCATAACCTTCGCAAGCAAATGGGCTCCACTCAATTCAAGCTTTGGAATTGACAATGATTTTAGGGACTCCACTCGTGACTTTGAGCACAAAACATTGCTCGACGACTCCCCTTGCCTGGACACGACATATACGCACGCACCATATGCCTCCATACTGGCATCACAAAATCCATGGATCTCCAAAACTGCACTGGGAGGATGGACAAGGCGAGGAAATGAAATTCGAGAGATGCTTGCCAAGCTGTTTCTTAGGTCCATCCAAGTTGAATGCAGCGCTGCCGGTAGACTCTCATCCCAGTCCAAGTTTTCTCTCCAAAGCTGCTGAAGGAAAATCTTACACCTGACAATAACAGGATTAATCAATCCAAGAGGGGTCGTAGAAACGCGTTGACAAAACCGAACGCTTAGAGGGCCTTGAATTTGTGTCCAGCGCAGACAGGGCAAACAGCAGCTGATCTGACGCAGGGTCCCAAGCTAAACCAAGAGTTTTTGTGATGTCGCTTCCATCATGAAACCGCAGAAACTTCTCCACGTCGCCTTCCGGAATTCCATCAAGCACCTCCTGGCTACTCGAGCACCATTTTCTAAGCTTGAAGTTTCCGCACGAAAGTAGACTTGAAGTTTGGCGCATCTTTTCCTTGACCTCTGCGACCGAGATGCCGCCAGAGATGAGATCATCGACATAAAACTCCTGTTTCAGAGCAGCTGAGCCAAGAGGGTAGGGCTCACCTTCGTCGATGGCCAGCTGGTGCATTGAGCGGATAGCTAAAAACGATGCAGCCCCTCGTACCGTATGTGACGGTGTCTAATGTGTAGACCTGAACATCGGACTGGATGGAATCTCGCCAAAGGATACACTGGAGATAATTGTCAGGTGGAGATACCCTTACGCAGCGGTACATTTTACAAATATCACCCGTGAGAGCGACGGGATATGTGCGGAACCGGATCAGAATGGTAAACAATGCCGGCTGAATAACAGGACCTGTCATCATCACATCATTTAAGGAGAATCCAGTTGATGTAGCTGCAGAGCCATCGAAAACGACACGGAGTTTTGTCGTGGTGCTGTCCTCCTTTAAAACGCAGTGATGAGGCAGAAAATACTTGCAGCGGTTATGTGAGTCAGGATGGACTTCGGACATATGCTGCAAGTCAATGTACTCCTTCATAAAAGCCGAGTACCGCTCCTTGAGCGTGGGATTACGATCCAGTTTTCGTTCCAAACTGAGGAATCGTCGGTAAGCCTGAGTATAAGATTCTCCTAAACGATCGGCATCATGCTTTTAAAGGCAACCTAACGGAGTACTCCCCGATGGCAAACGTGAAAGGTGGCTTACGAAATGCGCCTCACAATCTACTTCTTCCCTTGTACTTAAGGCAGCCTCCACACAATCCTCGACTTCCCAAAACATACGAAGAGTTTGATCCAACCTTGCATTCATTCTAGCCTCCGAATCCGAAGAAATTTGAATTCCCAAAAGCGACGAACTTGATACCCTCTGCCCACCACCAGATACGATCCACCCAAGCCGGGTCTTCTGCAGAAGCGGCAATCCGTCTATGAGCTTGATTTGCCCTACGCAGAGAAGGTCATAAAATATGCTCGCGCCAATGAGGAGATCTACTCGCTGAGGATTAAAGAACGCAGGATCGGCAAGCTGAATATTGGAGGGAATGTTCCAATCGGCTACATTAACTGCCAGACTTGGTTGGCTATCTGTGATTGTGGGGGCGATGAGAGCAGTGAGCGTGGTCGAATAGTCCGAAGTGCGGGACTGCATGCAAATGCTCACGGTGGATCCCTCAGTGGACACGCTAGTATCGCCAAGACCAGAGACAAGGGCAGACGATTGAGTTCTCCTAAGCTGAAGCTGCTGGGCGAACCTAGAGGTCACGAGATGAAGCTGGGATCCTGAATCCAGAATGGCGCGACACGGAACCAAAACGCCCGATCGATTCTTCACCAGAACGACAGCCGTAGCCAGCAGCACAACATCGGAGTGGAGACCTTGGGCAGCAAGAGAGGTAGACGCATGAGACGGCATACTGCCAGTAGAATCCTGAACCGGCGAAATAGGTGCTGGTTTTACTGCACCTTCTTGAGGAGAAACAGCTGGGGAGCTTTGCGCTATGGATGAATCGAAATGCAATAAGGTATGATGCCTTTTTCCGCAAACTCTACACTGGCCACCGGTACATGCACGAGTCCGATGACCCGACTTTAAACAATTGAAGCAAAGTGAAAGCTTCTTCACTTCCTTATGACGAAGAAAGGGAGATAAATTTGTGAAAATGCTGCACGAGTATATTCCGTGGCCCAATGAATGGCAGAAAGGGCATCCAGATGGGTTGGCGGAAGAGTTAGAGGCAACAAAAGTTTTCTTTGGATGTGTATTCTGGCTTTTTCCCACCTGAGCGCTACCAGCGTGTGTCGCTACAGCGTATTGCACGTTCTCCATCTTCTGGCATCTCTTCTCCAGGAAATCATAGAACTCCCCAGCTGTGGGAATCCTGTCCGATGACGCACTCGCCTCCCATTTGGCTTGTGTCTTGGCATCTAGCTTTTTGTAGCAGCATGTGAATTATCATGCATCCAGATATCTCCTCAGCACTTCCCAAAGTCTGCAGGGCACGCGTATGCAAGTTGACTGCGTCTGAGAACTCCCGAAGCCTTTTAGCAGAAGGCGAATCTACCTTCTTGAGCCCAAGAATCTCCTTGATGTGTGCCTGGAAAACAAGTCGTTTGTTATTAAAGCGTTTGCTAAGTATATCCAGAGCCACACGATAATTGGCACTGGAGAGCTCCAAAGATCGAACCGAATCCAGGGCCGCATCCGAGAGACATGAGCGAAGATGTTGGAACTTCTCGATTTCACTGAGGTCTGGATCTCCTTCGATGACCGAATTGAACACTGCAATAAAATCCGCATATTCCACATAACCGCCGGAGAAGCTAGGAAGCTTAAGCTCAGGAAGCCGCTGCTTGTGAGCCATGATGATGGTATGACCTCCAGAATTGTTTGGCAGGCTAGTGGAATGAGCGGCTACGCGTAGGTGTCCTAATTCGAGAGCCGAAAGCAGCTCAGCTTTCAAAGAAATGAACAGGGCATCGAATGTTTCACGCAGCTCACTTCCAATCTCGTTTTCATCCAGCGATTCCAGTTCATTATGGGACTTGTTGAACTCCTCACGCATTTCCGCCAACATATCGAGGCGCACATCTATTTCGGACGCACTTAGTTTGTCAATTTTATTTCCCGAGAACGACTCGCCAAGACGGTGCAGGCGATCATGCAGGGACTGAACTTTACGTTTGTAAAGCCTCAGCCTTTTTCACCCATCGCAATATTTTCACCCGCGACTGTATTCGGCTCGTTGTCCATGCTAAGCGGTGTAATGCAATAAACCAACGGCAAATGTAAGACCGCTTAAGCGACGTCAAACAGAGCGGGAGCGAGAATGGAAGAATGAAAAGTCAAGAACCGCGGCTGCAGCGGCGCAGGGCAATAGAGATTAGGCGATTAAGCAACGGAATATTCGACAAACGGAATGTCTCACTGAGCTTGCACTTTAACTGTTTTTATTGGCACAAAATGTAATTGCTTGCCGTTACACTGCACAGCAAAGAATATATTGTTCGATTTTTAATAGTTTTAACAAAACACGATTTAAATTGCAGTTAAAATCACGTCGGGGTCACCAATGTTTGAGGGGCCAAGCTTTTTTGGCACCTGTTTATTTCCAAAATCAATTAAAACAATTTGGTTCGAAACGTTACAAATGTTTATTTATACAGGCGGCTAGCGAAAGCCAATTGCTCGCTCTTTTGCCAGGCCAGATAAACGTACACAATGGGGGCTCGGTATGCAACCTATGCGGAGAGAGATTAGCATAGAACTAACTTAGGCAACGACGGTCGATCAACGCTAGAGCCGAAGCGGCAGGTGCAGAGCGCCCTTTAACAGAGAGAGCGCAGCAGCACTGCCGAACGCTGGAGACGACATAATTTTAGGGTTTTACATGCTCTTATACAAATACATAACTTTACATTAACTTGACGCTTAACCAGCCGCTGGCCCGTCTGTGGTATTTGCTGTCTGTCCGTCTTGTTTGTCGCCCATTGCTCGGAGACTATAAGAGCTTGAGCAACCAAATTTTTCCAGACTGATGTTATGCCTGACTCCTAGAAAAATGTCTTAAAATTTCGCCCCGCCCACTTCCGCCCCCAAAAAGGGCGCTCATCTGTGGCGTCCACAATTTTAAAAATAACAGAAAACTAAAAATGCAGAATCATAAAGAAGACCATATATATCAGGGGTCCAAACCTGAATCGGATCGGATCATTAATATAGCCACAATAGAGAAAAAACATACGAAAAAACTTCGCTCCCATCTCTTTCGCACTCACACAAAAACGAGTCGATTTGGATTTTTGTATTTTGTGTCGCCTGGATCTCAGAGACTATAAGAGCTAGAGCAACCAAACTGAACAAGTGTATTTCAAAATTTCGCCCCGCCCCCTTCCGCCCAACCAAAGGTCGAAAATCCACAATTTTGAAGATAGAAAAAGTAGAAAAATGCAGTATTGTAAAAAAGACTATATCTACCAGATTCCCGAATTTGGTTCAGATCGGATCATTACTGTAGCCATAATGATCAAATGAATTTTCAGCAGCGATTTTCCCCTTGCCACGCCCTCTTGCGATAGAAGTCAAGATCAAGCTCGATATATTTGACCTTGAATCTGCATAAAATATACGATAGAACGTTATATTCTCATAAACAAAACTATTTAATTACCTTGAATGTTGGCATGAAGTTGTCTCTTATGATATTTGTTTATACTTTCGTATATTATTCAAAAAATGATTAGACTCAGGTGTCAATCCATTAAGTAATGTGCTCAATGGTTGTGGTGGGCTGCCCAATTCAGGCAATTTTACTTTACCACTCGCACAGCACATCCCATCTGCTTCACCTTTAAATTTACACGCCTGACAATGGCGACAACGGTCGTTCATTGGACCAACTATAATTTGCCTACGAGAAGCGTAATCGGTGACACTATTGCAACACCTTGTAGATTTTGTACATCACGTCGTTTGATTTGAACGGGACCTTGCTGTGCGTAGACGATTATTTTCATTGCGATTTGTAATGTCTTGGTTACTTTCACGGCGCCTTTCGCGTTTGCCGGCCCAAATGTAATCGTCTCGACAATTAACTTTAAAAACTATGAAATGAAATAGGTCACACACATTTTTAGACGAAATTTGAGATGAAGTTTTCTGGAAAACAAATTTCTCTGCCTCTCAATTAAAGAAAAACCAGATGAATAGACCATATATACTGACTAAGTACGGGTACACAAATTGTGTCGCGGTAACTGCGACTCAACGTTCCCTCTCGTTTAATTTTACATATAGAAAAATTGGAATTACATACCAAGCATCACTTGGTGAAATTTATAATGGAGAACATTTAAAAAAACAATACACACTTTTATTTACTAGTATTTTATTTTGTTTGTTAAAAATGTAATCGATACCAGCATCTAGATAAGTAACAATAATCTGGCAGCACTGTTTTTATATTGTGCTCATGAAGTACTTATGCACTCATTTGGACTTCACTCTCAAATAAATGTTTAACCGAACCGAACTCGTGTCTATCCGGTGGCTCAAGTTTGTATTTTCATATATACACTAGCAAACCCGGCGAACTCCGTTTCGCCACCTTTGTTTTATGTAACATTTCGTTTGGTGATTAAAAAGATGAAGAACAATTTTTTTTGTTTTTATATTTGAAAAGGAAAAATTTTATTTCATTTCACAACAGTAATGAATTCATTTCGATTACAAAAACGAGAAAGAACGTACGGAGTCGCTGTTGCCGCGACTCTACTTTTTATACCCGTACTCAGTCAGCATACATGTGATTTATGTGGAATTTTCGAATTTTTATAAGTTTTTACATCTTACATTTGTTTGCTACATCAGTCATCTACATCTACTTCATCTACATTACTTCTCACAACAACACACGTACACTGCACGAGGCAGCATGTTTGAGCGTAAGTGTGCGTGCGAAAGAATCATTAGCGAAAATCATCCCCATAAATGACTTACGCCGCAAGGGAAGGGGAAGCAGAAAATTCATTTGATCATTGTGGCTACAATAATGATCCGATCTGAACCAAATTCGGGAATCTGGTAGATATGGTCATTCTCTACAAAACTGCATTTTTTTTTTTTTCTATCTTCAAAATTGTGGATTTTCGTATTTTGGGGGGGGAGTGGGCGTGGGAAAAATTTTGAAATAAACTTGCACTGAAGCGATATCACAGGAGTCTAGGCAACAAATTTGGTTGTTCTACCTCTTATAGTCTCTGAGATCGAGGCGCTCATTTATACGAAAACCAAAATTACTCGATTTTGTGTGAGTGCGAAAAGGGAGGGAGCGAAGTTTTTGCGTATGTTTTTGTCTATTGTGGCTATATTAATGATCCGATCCGATTCAGATTTGGGCCCCTGATAGATATGGTCTTCATCTATGATTCTGCATTTTTCGTTTTCTGTTATATTCAAAATTGTGGACGCCACAGATGTGCGCCCTTTGTGGAGGCGGAAGTGGGCGGGGCGAAATTTTGAAACATTTTTCTAGGAGTGAGATATCACATCAGCTTGGAAAAGATTTGGGCCCTCTAGCTCTTATAGCCTCCGAGCAATGGGCGACAAACAAGACGGACAGACGGACAGACAGCAATTACCACAAATACAATATACCCTTTTACTCTTCGAGTACGGGTATAATGAAGTGTTATTTAGTTGAACTTCTCTAAGTAAATGAAAGTGAATCCAAAGTAAAAAAATTGAATCGAAGCGTTATGCGTGTTCGCAAATTATCCGTTTCATTGAAGTGCTCTTTGGTAAACCACATTTTTGTTTTTATACCCGTACTCGAAGAGTAATAGGGTATATTGTATTTGTGCTAAAAGTGGATGTGTGTAACACAGAAGGAGGCGTTTCCGACCCCATAAAGTATATATATTCTTGATCAGCATCAATAGCCGAGTCGATATAGCCCTGTCTGTCCGTCCGTCTGTCCGTCTGTCCGTCCGTCCGTCTTGTTTGTCGCCCATTGCTCGAAGGCTATAAGAGCTAGAGCAACTAAACTTTTATCCAGTCTGATGTGGTATCTCACTCCTAGAAAAGTTTTTCAAAATTTCGCCCCGCCCACTTCCGCCCCCACAAAGGGCGCACATCTGTGGCGGCCACAATTTTGACAATAACAAAAACTAAAAATGCAGAATCATAGAGACAGCCCATATCTATCAGGGGCCCAAATCTGAATCGGATCGGATCATTAATATAGCCACAATAGACAAAAACATACGCAAAAACTTCGCTCCATCCCTTTCGCACTCACACAAAATCGAGTCGATTTGGTTTTTCGTAAATATGAACGCCTGGATCTCAGAGACTATAAGAGCTAGAGCAACCAAACTTTTTGCCCAGACTCCTGTGATACCGAACCTGAACAAGTGTATTTCAAAATTTCGCCCCGCCCCTTCCGCCCCCACAAAAGACGAAAATCCACAATTTTGAAGATAGAAAAAAACCAAAAATGCAGTATCAAAGGAAATGATCATATCTACCAGATTCCCGAATTTGGTTCAGATCGGATCATTATTGTAGCCACAATGATAAAATGAATTTTCATTTCGGGAATACCCCGCGGTTGTGTTTTCCCCTCGCCCGATTGCTGCGTAAGTCATTTTATTGGGGTTGATTGTCGCAGCAGATTCTCTCACTCACACACTCACGCTCAAACATGCTGCCTCGTGCAGTGTACGTGTGTTGTTGTGAGAACTGATGTAGATGATGTAGATGTAGATGTCGATGACAGATGTAGCAAAAAATGTAAAATGTAAAACTGAAAAAACATTTTAAAATTCCACATAAATCACTGAGTACGGGTATAAAAGTAGAGTCACGTTAACACAAACAAAGCGGATGGTTTCCCAACTAGTGAACACCCAACGTATAACTGCCCATGTGAAAAACAATGATTTTCTAAATTTATCCCGCAAACACTAAGCGATTTGCCTTGCGACTTGTTAATTGTCATTGCGAACGCAAGGCGAACTGAAATTGCAATCGTTTGAAGTCAAACGGAAGATTAGTTGGAATCTTTGGTACTCGAGGAATACAAACATTTTCACCTGCGTACTTTCCGTTAATAATGGTTGCCTCAATCAAATTCGGCATAAGTCTTTTTATCGAAAGTCGGGTACCGTTTGCAAAGACACGGTGGATTCAAATAAGGCAATATCATAATAACTGTACCAACTTTGAGTTGCAAGTTATGTTTCCACCACATAGCTGGTAACTCCTGGTAACTCCAGAGAGTTCAAAAACTCCGTTCGATAATTTACTACATCATCGGGATTTGTTATGGAATCAACAGATTTGTATGTCACCAAATCGTCAGCAATTTTTGATTGAATTGTGAAATTCAGTGCGTGTACATCAGTATTCTTTGCGGCAAAAATTAACCAAGCACAATTCTGATAATTCTCAGAATTGTCTCGTTTACACGATGCATGATATTGCTTCTTCGCTGAACGACAATGTCACGCGATTAAGTTAGATCGCCAACAATAATTGCAACAACATCATTAACGGTGGGTGCATTGAATCTTCGAACATGTTCACCTGTTGGGGTACAGTCCGCTCTTACGACAAATTTGTGCACATCTAATGGCATTCGTTCCAATGCTGTTTTGAACATATTAACCACAGCATTATTAGCGTGAAAAATGATTGCAACTGTTCAATAATTCGTCTCTTTAACTGTTGTGTTCCCTGTATATTGCACCGCACATTAAGCTGATCCACCATCGACGAAATGAAATATATTTGCAGAAATTGATGCGGTTTATCTGGTGTTGGCACCATTGAACCATGCAAATGATTTGTCCTTTGTAACGAACCGTTACATTCGTATAGATATTCATACTGATAGCACTAAGTTACTTTGCATTTCATATTCGTACTAATAGCACTAAGTTACGTTGTCATATATAATCCAACAAAACAAAACCATAAACCGGACATTTACAGTCCACGCGCCGATCGATTCATGCAGAATCGACACACGCGCCACAGTCTCCCCGCCCCCGAGTTACACAACTCCACGCAGGTCATTCCTTGGTACGACCGAGCCAATGACCACAGCCCAGACTCAGCTCATTTCTCGGTGCATCCGAGGCAATGACCGTGTCGGTGGCACGCGCAGGAGAACTCGACACCAACCCAGCACCCAGACTTGCGGACTCAGCACTGGAAATCGGCCTTAAATAGGCCGAGCCCGCGATCCATCGAGGCAGTCCATCGCCTATTCTAAACCGTATCGGCAGTCTATCAGCCAACGGTATTGGCAGTCCATTGCCTATCATAAACCAAAACGGCAGTCCATCGCCTAACCTAAACCGAAAGGGCGTCCATCGCCTAACCTAAACACGGCAGTCCATCGCCTATCATAAACCAAAACGGCAGTCCATCGCCTATCATAAACCAAAACGGCAGTCCATCGCCTATTCTAAACCGTATCGGCAGTACATCCGCCGCGGCTATCAGCACCACGCCTCCGCAAGAACACTATACCAGAAACCACTACACGACACCAAAACCCCGAGAAAACAATACAGAACACAAATAAAACCATTTAAATAACATCAAAAAACAAACTCACGAAGTGTCATCATTTCTTCGCCGAGCGCGAACACAAAATCAGGTGACGCAACAAACCATATTACCGCATACACCAAAACTCAGGTGTCAGCGTTTTCCTTTCATCGCCAAGTGCGATCACCCAAAGTACTTACACGGTAACAAGACTCTACGCCCGCTCCACTTTCGGTCTCACGGCCAAGCCCTACCCTAAAGTTCCAGCAATACTACAAAATTTCTTGTAGAGAACCTGGACAGACTGAGCTTACCTCAGTCTGAAATAGGTATCATTACAAGTGGCGCCCGAGCAGGGACTTACGGAAACTTTAAGGAGATTTCAAAGCCAACTTTCTGGCAACTTTAAGGAAACGTGCCCAAAACAACGCCGAGGAAAACTCAGTCAATCACCATGGAAGCCTACGAAGACGACGCGAGCATTGATTTCCCACACCAGCGAGCCAGTCGCCAATCCAGGCGTCAGCATCGGCTGGATCTACACGCGCCGCCGAGATGAGCTGGAGGCCTTCGCCAAGGAATTCGAATTTGACACCGAAGGAACTGTTGAAGAGTTGCGCAAGAACTTTGCCATACTAGTCGCCGGACCACTCCCGCCGGGTGCCTGGACTCGCTTGGCAGAACTCGAGAGACAATATGCAAGACCAGCAGGACGCTCCAAGTACCCGCTGCCCACTAATCCAGGACCATCAGGCACCGGAAGATGGGACCCCAAAGCCAGCTTGCATGTCCCCGCAGCCCCAGAGCCCGCGCCGCGACCACCAGTGGTCACAGCCGCCGATCTTCCAGGTCCGCCCGCTATGGAAACCTCCCGTGCGCCCACACAGAGAATTATACCATCGATTGACGCACCCATAATCGGGCCCAACTATAACCACGTCGCACGCACGGCAGAACGCATCCGCGGATGGGGCATCCAGTTCAACGGAGAAGATGACCCACTATCGTTTCTGGAACTACTCGAGGAACGCGTACGTGCCTACGGGTGGACACCAACCAGTTGCCTCGGGCATGGCCGAACTACTCACCAACCGAGCCAATCGCTGGTACCGGACCAGTCAACTACAGGGCAGTTCCTGGGTACACTTCCGCCAGGAGTTTCTGACATATTTTCTGACGCCAAGGTATTTCGAACAATTGGACGACCGGTGGGAGAACCATTCAAAGACTATCTCATCGAGATACGTCTACTCATGCACCATGCCGAGTACGACCTAGACACGGAGCTTTACCGGATCTACGACAACGCCCTACCAGGACTCAAGCTATACGTGCGACGAGACGAATTGAAAAACTTGTCACAGCTAACCCGATTAGCGGCAGAGTACGAGCTTATTCACGAGAGGAAACGCGCAACGGCCCCGCACCCATGCCGAAGCCCACCAAGAGACACCAGGCCGGCAAGGCATCCAGACCGCAGAGAGAGTGACGCCTACCGAACGCTTTTCGCAGACCCCCATTGGGATTCAGCAGACACACCTCGCAGACAGTCATCGAATCGAAATAGTACAACGAACCAAGACGTCGCCCATCGAATGATCGCCACTCCCATTGCCAACCCACGCGCAGCCTGTCGCCGATGTGGTCAAGCTGGACACGCCGCCTACGACTGCACCAACACTTCGATCCTATTCTGCTGGGAATGTGGAAAACGCGGCACTCGGACCGTCGACTGTTGCCGCCGAGCCACGTCGGGAAACGACACGCGTCCTCGACTGACACGGGATCAGCCGAGAACGACGCCTCCACAGACCCGCGACTAAGCAACCCACTACACACGTGAACGACGGCCGAATAGTGGCGATAGTGACAATAGGAGGACAAACAACGGAAGCCAACATCGACACCGGGGCATCCCGAAGTTTCTTCAGCGACAACCTGGCCCGACAACTAAACAACAACTCCAACCTGCAAGATGCATGCGTCCGCATACGCCTGGCTGACGGCTCAGTCAGAGATCACACAAGTTCTACTGGCGCACATCAAGCTGGATCAACGAGAGGCCCAAATCCCACTCCCTGGTCCTCCCTAACATGCTGGAGCGAGTTATAGTCGGCATGGACTTCCTATGTGCCATCGAAATGACGATCAATGCGGCACCACGCTGCTAAAGCTACAAGATCGCCACCTCACGCCAATGCCACCGTCAGTTCAATCCAATCACGTACAAGTCACCAACCTCAGCAACAAGAAATCTAGGTCAACCACCGCGAATACACGTCCCCGACCTACCACAAAGAATACGGCACCCAATACCGCAACGAAGAATACGACCCCGAACCCAACCACAGCGAACACACGTCCCCGACCTACCGCAAAGAAGACGTTACCCAATAATGCAACGAAGAATACGACACCGAGACCAACCACAGCGAAAGCGAAGAACCGTCGCACAACGGAAAACACGAATCCGAAACAAGCACCGGTAAACTGCAACCAAGCAAACGGGAAAACGAGTCCCACGGCCACTACGGAGCACAAGCGTCTTAAGCCAACCACAGGGATCACACATCCCAAACACACCACGAGGATCTCACCCATGAGACCAGAATCAACACACTTGAACCAGGCGCTCGACACAGGAAGCCCAGGTCCAAGTTCAGCCACAGCGCACCCAGGCACCATTCCCTCAACGGAGAAGGTGAACCCACGGACACCGTCAGAGACGACAACCAGCCCCGAACAACGACAACGACAACGGCAGCAACAGTGCAACAACCAAACCACGAGAGAAACAGCCACGCAAATCCCTTGCTGGTCGGGTCCAACCATCGAACTAATATCCACGGAACCGGAATCTAGCCCGATGACCCCCCCAAACACCGACCGCAGCCCTGTCGTACCCACGGCCGACCCCACCCCGTTCTTCGCCAACCCACTGGAGTACCTTCCGCGTACTGACGTGCCCACTAGCGCCATGCACCACGCCATGCCTAACACCACGTCCGAAATCTCCGTCGCCCAAACAAGTCGTTGCTGCGAACATAGAGTCGTCACTGAGACCCGCCTGGCCATACGTAGATCTGGAGACACTACAACCCAGGTATACCACCAGACCCACGAAGCTACGCCACTCACGGCCAACGCTACTCCGATCGTCGCCCACATAAGCGACTACCCACGTAGGATCGAACACCCTAGCGCGTTCGACACAACTATCCTCCCAAAAGACCCCAGCCAGCCCAAGGACCCCGACACCCCCGATCCCACCGAACCCGACCCAGAATTGATCTCCGATCCTGGCCGCCGGACATAGCGCCACAGATCCAAGAATTTCTGGACACAGAACTTCCAAAGTTCAATAATCTCCACGGGACCTCCAACATCGCCGAGCACACCATCGTCATGAGGGATAATCGACCCATCAAACAGAGGTACTACCCAAAGAACCCAGAAATGATGCGGATTATCGACGAGCAAGTCGACCAACTGATTCAGGAAGGTCTCATCGAACTCTCACGAAGCCCACACAGCGCCCCCATCGTACTCGTACGTAAAAGAACGGCAAATGGCGCATGTGCGTGGACTACCGACAGCTCAACACTCACTCTATTCCTGACGCATACCCACTGCCCGGAATCAACTACATCTTGGAGCGCCTACAGAACGCCGCTTCATAACCACCCTCGATCTGAAGAACGGATACTGGCAAATACTCATGGCCAACGGAAGTCGAGAAGCCACCGCCTTCACGGTCCCCGGAAGAGGTCTCTATCAGTGGAAAGTGATGCCCTTCGGATTACATTCTGCACCAGCAACATTCCAACGGGCCCTTGATACCGTGATCGGTGCCGACATGGAACCCTACGCATTCGCATATTTAGACGACATTATCGTAGTCGGACGAGACTTCAAGGACCACCTACACAACCTGGTAATAGTCCTCTCTCGCCTTCGAAAAGCAAACCTGCGGATAAACGCGGAAAAGTGCAAATTTTCCAAAACCGGATCAAATATCTTGGTCACGTCATCAGCGAAGAAGGTATCCACACAGACCCCGACAAGATTGCTGCCGTCAAAGAACTCAAGCCACCCACGAACCTAAAAGAAGTACGTCAGTGCATCGGAATGGTATCATGGTACCGAAGATTCGTTCCAAACTTTGCTACAGTCGTCCAACCAATGTCTCAGCTACTCAAGAAAGGACAAACATGAACATGGACTGCAGATTAACAAGCGGCCTTCGACCAACTAAAGGAACTACTCACGACCGCTCCTCTCAATACGACGTCCACTACAGAGCAGGAAAACAAAACGTGGTTGCCGATGCCCTGTCCCGACAACCCTTGGAGACGCTAGCAAGAATCAAAGAGGACGCAACATCTTGCCCCTGGGCTCACACGACGGATTCAGCAAACCAAAGAAGAACCCGATAAATACCCCGACTACGTCATCGAGAATGGAGAGCTCCACAGACATCTGGGCCACGGGCCGACGATCACGACTACGTGTCATGGAAACTTTGCGTCCCAAAAGACCGACGCCAAAGAGTACTCAAGGAATGCCATGATCAGCCAACGGCAGGCCACCTCGGCATTCGGAAAACCATCACACGGATAACACAACTATTGGCCCGGCCTATATCGCAATGTGCGGAAATACGTACGCAGTTGTTTGAGCTGCCTAAAGTTTAAGGCACTGCAACGCAAGCCCGTGGGTAGGATGCTTACCCGCAGGGCAGAGGAACCTTTCGCCACATTATGTGCCGACTTCGTAGGACCACTTCCCCGATCAAAACGAGGGGAACACCATGCTGCTGGTATTCTTCGACACCTCAAAATGGGTCGAACTAGTGCCCCTAAAAAGGCCACCACCGCCACTCTAGAGCCAGCTTTTCGGGAACGCATTCTTAGTCACTTCGGCGTACCAAAACGGTTCGTCTGTGACAATGGAACACAGTTCACCAGCCGCTCGTTCCGCACGTTTATGCAAACAGCCGGCGTGGATCTACAACACACCGCACCGTATTGCCCTCAGGAAAACCCTACGGAACGGGCCAATCGAACAGTAAAGACGATGATTGCACAATTCGTGGAGGATCATCAAAACACATGGGACGAACTCATACCCGAAATATCACTAGCAATTAACTCCAGTGTCTCGGGAAACAACTGGATTCAGCCCCGCCTTCCTGCTACACGGGAGAGAACCTCGCTTACCTGGAGCACTATACGACGAAGTTACACCAGGGACAGGAAGCCCTCCGGACACAGCCCACACTAAGGCAACCCGACTCAAAGAAGTATTCGCGATAGTGCGGAACAACATTCAGCGGGCGAGTCAAGAACAATCCCGTCACTACAATCTCTGCCGACGACAATGGCGCCCCACTGTGGGCCAACTAGTACTGATCAGACAACACCACCTTTCCAACGCAGCCGACGGTTTCGCTGCGAAATTATTTTAAAAATATGATGGGCCATTCAAAGTTAAGGGTTTCGCGTCAACAAATATCGTCAAGTTGCAACACCCGGGAAGCCGGAAACTGAAAGTTGCAAATATCAACGACCTGAAAAGAGTACCACGACACGTTGGACAGCGACCCTGCTGAGTAAACAAACGACACCAGCGATCACAACGACCCCTGACGACGGAAAACCACCAATAGAAACGCCAAAACACGTCGGAAGGATCCCGCGGGCCCTACGCCTGCAACGCAACGATAACGACAGTGGCCACTTGTAACTCCACCCGTAAGGGGGGGGTGTAACGAACCGTTACATTCGTATAGATATTCATACTGATAGCACTAAGTTACTTTGCATATCATATTCGTACTAATAGCACTAAGTTACGTTGTCATATATAATCCAACAACACAAACACCATACACCGGACATTTACAGTCCACGCGCCGATCGATTCATGCAGAATCGACACACGCGCCAAAAGTCTCCCCCGCCCCCGAGTTACACAACTCCACGCAGGTCATTCCTCGGTACGACCGAGCCAATGATCACAGCCCAGACTCAGCTCATTTCTCGGTGCATCCGAGGCAATGACCGTGTCGGTGGCACGATGGCGCAGGAGAACTCGACACCAACCCAGCACCCAGACTTGCGGACTCAGCACTGGAAATCGGCCTTAAATAGGCCGAGCCCGCGATCCATCGGGGCAGTCCATCGGGGCAGCCAACGGTATTGGCAGTCCATCGCCTATCATAAACCAAAACGGCAGTCCATCGCCTAACCTAAACCGAAAGGGCAGTCCATCGCCTAACCTAAACACGGCAGTCCATCGCCTATCATAAACCAAAACGGCAGTCCATCGCCTATCATAAACCAAAACGGCAGTCCATCGCCTATCATAAACCAAAACGGCAGTCCATCGCCTATTCTAAACCGTATCGGCAGTACATCCGCCGCGGCTATCAAGCACCACGCCTCCGCAAGAACACTATACAAGAAACCACTACACGACACCAAAACCCCGAGAAAACAATACAGAACACAAATAAAACCATTTAAATAACATCAAAACAAACTCACGAAGTGTCATCATTTCTTCGCCGAGCGCGAACACAAAATCAGGTGACGCAACAAACCATATTACCGCATACACCCAAAACTCAGGTGTCAGCGTTTTTCCTTTCATCGCCAAGTGCGATCACCCAAAGTACCTACACGGTAACAAGACTCTACGCCCGCTCCACTTTCGGTCTCACGGCCAAGCCCTGAAGTTAGCAAGCAATACTACAAAATTTCTTGTAGAGAACCCTGGACAGACTGAGCTTACCTCAGTCTGAAATAGGTATCATTACACCTTGTATTTGTAATTGCAAACAATCATTTGTTGAAGAATACGGTGTAACTTCTGATCGTGTGATGGTGTAGTGTGTGGTGTATATGTAGTTGTTACGTGTTGCAATTCATTGTGTTGGTGTGAGTGATTGGTTATGTGTGTTGTATATTTTACCTTGCAAGTCGGCATGAATCCGCCTTCTCGAATGATATTAGCTCCAAAGGAAGTCATGCGAAAGCAGTTATTGTATTCAAGGATGTGTTGAAGAAAATGGCTGGAATCGGGATCACTTCCATCGAACAATGGTTTCAGTGGCTGTGGTGGTGTAAGTAATGGATCCAGTTTGACTTTTCCACTTGCGCAGCACAATCCAGCCGTTTTTCTTTTTGAACTTTAACGCATTGCAATATCGGCATATAGTCGTCATTGGTCCAATATCTAAATTTTCATCATCACTGTAGTTCGCAGTGGGATCAGATTGGAATGCCAAGCGATTGTATGATGCCAATGATCTTCGTGTCCTCACGCGCTGTCCCAATCGGGAATTTTCTCTTATTATATTTTGTCTTCGCTTAAGTTCCGTGAATACACTTGTTGCTGGCTTGCATGTCTTGTGCGGCGGCCGATGTTCGCACTTCGTCTTTTAGGCATTTTGGACTGTGGACAGAGTGGTGAATTTAACCTCAAATGCACGATCCACAAAATTTACACAGTTCAACTTACCACCTTAAAGACAAATGCCTGCTGTTGAAATTGAATAAAAATGTTCACAATACACGTGATTTGATGGTTTCCAATTGAAATGTGAGGAAACGAATAATTTTTTTTTAAATTTCGTTTTCACAGTGAACACAATACCGGTTTGTCACATGAAATTAACTGAGCAGAGAACAATGAGTAGCTGTCAAACAATGTATCACGCACCGGCGCCTACTTAAAATATTGGTTTGTAGTACATGCTATGTATCAGAGATGGCGCTGTATGTAGTATATAGTAGATAATACAAATACATTTTCCCGCTTTTCTGTTGAAATTTTTCGTGAATTTTCTTTGCTGTAAACCTCACGGAGCCCGAGACCTTTCCAACGAATTCAAAACCGTGGAAATCGGTTCGTGCGTTCATTATATATAGAACGGTAAAGTAAACTTAAACATTGGTTATGGGCTCAGAGTTCGTTTTTTGGTTCAGACCAAAACTATAACGCGTCTTATTTTGGGTGTCGGTTGTGCTAAATTGTCAATAGTTAACGCCGAACAACTAGCAAACATGAATATGTCAAATCAAATCGTAAAAAATTAAAGGAACTTTACATGCCAAAAGGACCGATCCAGAAGGTACAATTGTATTAAAAACTAATTCTACTTAATATGAAGCAGGGCGATGATGTATCCGCCTATGTAAAAGTCATTTGTTGAGACGCTTGAAAAATTGGATATAAAAACTCCACGGTGAGCTAAAAGTCATTGGGCTATTGGGCAGCTTGCCCAATACATGGGACAACTTTGTAGTCGATATTGAAAATTAAATTGATAGAAGAAGGCACTCAGAAAACAGGAAAAAGCGGAACATGAAAATCACTCGGCGAATGCAGGTCAAGAATAAGGCTAAAAGTGGACAAAGAGAACAGTCAAGCAGTTTAATGCACTGCTTTGTCGTAGGGCAGAAAAAGAGAGTGTGGTGCGTACATAGTGGCGCAAAATCACACATGTGTTGCGATCGCAACATGTTCCTAAACTATGTTGAGAAGGAAACATCGATAATGATCTGATACGGCACATAAATTCGAAAATTCAACTATATTTGTTGGAAACGTTGCGCTAAATAAAAATAAAGAAGGATAAACAATAATAAAATCCAAGCAAGAAAACAACTTGTATGCGTACAAACAGTACTCAGAAAAAATGCAGTCAATATGTTGAACACAATTTCGCCTGTAATAAAGTGGCATAATAGGTTTGGCCACCTTAATTTTCAAGATTTGAAACAGGTGAACGACAGGCAGCTAGTTCATGGCATGAACGTAGATAGCATGAAAATGAAAACTAATTGTGATACATGTAACACAGCAAAAATATGTGCATTAAAGTTTCCACACAAGTTAAATTGTACAACGAAGCAAGTGTTTGAGCTAGTGCACACAGATGTGTGTGGCACAATGAATGTAAAATCAATCGGTGAAAATCGCTATTTTGTTACATTTTTTGAGGACTACTCGCACAAAATGTACGCAAAAAGGCAAGTTTTTGAAAAATTCAAAATGTTCAAAAGTTTTGTGAAATGCCAAACAGGCAAAAAAAATAAAATCAATTCGCAGCGATAATGGCACAGATTATATAAACAGGGTATTGTCCGATTTTTCGAACGAGTGCGACATACAAAGGCAATTGACGGTTCCCTACACCCCCAGCAAAACGGTGTAGCCGAGAGAGCCAATCGCACAAATGTAGAGATGGCAAAAAGTATGTTTATCCATGCAAAGCTGGAGGAATATTTGTGGGCAGAGGACAAATATTGGACATCATTGATATGTCTGATAAGAAGGGCGAACCCAAGTTCTGTAGCCTGCCACCGTTGTCGTCTAGCCGCATGAACTGCTCTTTTATGATGTTCAAAAGTTTTTGAAATATAAATATTTCCTCCTTTTTTATGAAAAAGGAGGTAGTAGTTCCAGCTCTGACCAGTTCATCTGTTATGCAGTTACCTTCAATGTCCTGGTGACCCGGGACCCCTTATCAGGCTAATAGCAAACTGCTGAGACAACTCGCGGCAACTTGCGGCATTTTGCTACGGTAAAAAAGTTCGATATAATCGCATTTAGCGATTTGATCACTTCTTGGCTGTCACTGTAGATTTGTATATGGGTTGCCGAAAAGGCAACTGTTTGGATGCAGCTCAGAGATTCCCCGATTGCTGTGAGTTCCGCCTGGACGACACTGCAGTGATCCAGAAGCCTGAAGGAGTGCCTTATATTTAGTGGCTCGGAGGAGGTATCTCCCCCTACTTTATTATCCATTTTGGAGCCATCCCTGAAAATTTGTATGGCTCCATCAGGACATGGATTACCGTCGAGCCAGCGGACTCGGTGGGGATATTTATTTCAAAGCGAGTTTCTGTATATTCCCTCGGAACGCAATAGTCCGTTTTGTGTGGACTATGTTGTTTCCGTTTAGAATGGACGAGTTTCCCATGTTTTGCGGTACTCATTGGTCGGAGTCTCTAAGACGAATTGCTGCCATGAGTGCCTTAGCCTTCCCGCAAGGTCAGGACTCTGTAGGCACAGGACAGCGTTTAGCGCATTATTCGGTGTGGTGCATTGCGCTCCTTGATGCAGAGTGCGGCAGTTCATTGTACTGTAACGAACCGTTACATTCGTATACATATTCATACTGATAGCACTAAGTTACTTTGCATTTCATATATACATATTCGTACTAATAGCACTAAGTTACGTTGTCATATATAATCCAACAACACAAACACCATACACCGGACATTTTACAGTCCCACGCGCCGATCGATTCATGCAGAATCGACACACGCGCCACAGTCTCCCCCCTCCCCCCGAGTTACACAACTCCATGCAGGTCATTCCTCGGTACGACCGAGCCAATGACCACAGCCCAGACTCAGCTCATTTCTCGGTGCATCCGAGGCAATGACCGTGTCGGTGGCACGCGCAGGAGAACTCGACACCAACCGAGCACCCAGACTTGCGGACTCAGCACTGGAAATCGGCCTTTAAATAGGCCGAGCCCGCGATCCATCGGGGCAGTCCATCGCCTATCCTAAAACACGGCAGTCCATCGCCTATCATAAACCAAAACGGCAGTCCATCGCCTATTCTAAATCGTATCGCCTCCGCAAGAACACTATACACGAAACCACTACACGACACCAAACCCCGAGAAAACAATACAGAACACAAATAAAAACCAGTTAAATAACATCAAAAACCAAACTCATGAAGTGTCATCATTTCTTCGCCGAGCGCGAACACAAAAAGTCAGGTGACACAACAAGCCATATTACCGCATACACCAAAACTCAGGTGTCAGCGTTTTCCTTTCATCGCCAAGTGCGATCGCCCAAAGCACCTACACGGTAACAAGACTCCACGCCCGCTCCACTTTCGGTCTCACGGCCAAGCCCTACCCTAAAGTTCCAGCAATACTACAAAATTTCTTGTAGCGAACCCTGGACAGACTGAGCTTACCTCAGTCTGAAATAGGTATCATTACAGTACCTTGCCGAGCAGTTTAGTGATGGACTTTTTTGGTAGTGTCGGCCACCACACCGTGACTCCGTAGAGTAGTATTGCTCTGACTATTGATAGATATATCCATTGACTATACCTGGGTTCATGCCCCATTTTAGGCCAACGGCTTTCTTGAAAGTGTAGAGAGCTATCGTAGCCTTCTTCACTCTTTCTTTAATGTTTATGTTCCAGCTGAGCTTACTGTCAATTACCGACACTAGGTAACTGGCACTGTCGCTGAAGGATAGCCTGCATTCGTTGAGGGGCGAAATCTTGTATTTTCGTGAAAATAGTACAAGTTCCGTTTTCAAGGGTTTTACTCCCAGTCCGCGCGATTTTGTCCAATCTGAAATTTTTGCGAGCTTTGCTGACATAAGGTCGCAGAGTGTTTGAGGGAGTTTTCCCGAGAAGATTATTGCAACGTCATCCGCGTATGCCACCACTTTACAGCCCGCCCCTTCCAGGTCACATAGAATCTTCTCGACTGCTATGTTCCATAGAAGGGGAGACAGAACCCCACCCTGCGGTGTGCCTCTGTTGACATGGTAATTTTGACTGAATGGACGATCCCATCCACGACGTCATCTTCCTGCATATGAGAAATTGATCGAATAGCGTCGTCAAGCGATCGTCCACCCCAAGGCTCGTCAGCTCGTGATAGCTCTTGGTATTACGTTATTGAAGGCTCCCTCGATATCGAGAAAAGCAATTAGGAATTTTTCCTTTGAATAAACGGATTTTTCCACCAAAGTGATTACTTCGTGAAGTGCCGTTTCTGTGGATTTACCTTTGCTGTAGGCATATTGTGCGTCTGACAGCATCTTTGGATTTATCGTAGTCTTTAGATGTAGTCCGATTAGTCTCTCAAATGCCTTGAGGAGAAAGGACTACAGACTGATTGGTCTGAGATCTTTTGCGGTGAAGAGCGAGGCTTTTCCCGCTTTGGGAATAAAGACAATCTTTTCGTCCATTCAGTCAAGCCATGCGTCAGAAATGTTCCCCACTATGAATATCTTAGAAAATATACTTTGAAGCCAAATGGTTGCCATGTTCTGCCTTTTGTAATTGGGCTGGGATAATCATGTCAGGGGCCTGGCGATTTAAACGGGTTGAAGCTGTTCACCGCCCAGCTGATGTTCCGTTTCGAGAGGATCTGTGCCATCGAGGTGACCGAGCCTTCTACAGGTGAGTAGGACGGCTCAATGGTTGTGCACTCCGAGAAGTGAATGTCTAGTAAGATGTGTAGGGACTCATCACTGGAGCCAGTCCACGTACCATCGTTACGCTTAAGGTATCTCACCGATTTGGTGTTTTTGAGAGAATCTTACGCAGCCTTGCTGCTTCTGAAGTTTCCTCTATTTCTGCGCAAAATTTTTCCACGAGACTCTTTTTTTGCCCTTTTTTGTGAATTTTTTTGTAGAGTAGCCCTCTATGTTTGTAGTCTTCCCAGTGTTCCTTCTCGTTGGCGCTTTTTGAATCTGTTGAAGAGGGCCCTGCTTCTCCTACGTAGGATATCTATTTGTTTTGACCACCATGGGGATTTTTTTTACCCGTACTCGAAGAGTAAAAGGTATATTGTATTTGTGGTAAAAGTGGATGAGTGTAACATAGAGAAGGAATAAATTCCAACCCTATAAAGTATATATGTTCTTAATCAGCATCAATAGCCGAGTCGATATAGCCCTGTCTGTCCGTCCGTCTGTGCGTCTTGTTCGTCACCCATTGCTCGAAGGCTAAAAGAGACAGAGCAGCCAAATGTATTTTCCATACTGCTGTTATATCTCACTCCTAGAAAAATGTTTTAAAATTTCGCCTTGCCCACTTTCGCCCCCAAAAAGGGCGCACATCTGTGGCGTCCACAATTTTGAAGATAGCAGAAAACGAAAAATGCAGAATCATAGAAAGGCAATATCTATCAGAGGCCCAAATCTGAATCGGATCGGATCATTAATATAGCCACAATATATTATACGAAACATACGAAAAAACTTCGCTCCCTCTGTTTCGCACTCACACAAAAACGAGTCGATTTGGTTTTTTGTATTTTGTGTAGCCTGGATCTCAGAGACTATAAGAGTTAGAGTAACCAAACTTTTTGTCCACACTCCTGTGATACCAAACCTGAACAAGTGTGTTTAGAAATTTCGCCCCGCCCCCACAAAACACGAAAGTCCACAATTTTGAAGATAGAAAAAATAGAAAAATGCAGTATTGTAAAAAAAGACCATATCTACCAGATTCCCGAATTTGGTTCAGATCGGATCATTATTGTAGCCACAATGATGAAATGAATTTTCAGCAGTGAGTCCCCTTGCGGGGGTTGCCCCCCGCAACAAAATATACATTTTATTAGGGTTAATGGCAGTAGCGGCTGCTACTGATTCTCTCACACTCACTCTCACGCTCACAGGCTCTGCCTCGTGCAGTGTACTTGTGTTGTTGTGAGAACTGATGTAGATGTATATGACAGATGCAGAAAACAAATGTAAAATGTAAAAACTGATAAAACATTTGAAAATTCCGCATAAATCACATGTGTACTGACTGAGTACGGGTACGGGGGGTTCTTTCTCGTTCCCTCTCGGTTTTGTTGCGGGGCATGCTGCCGCGAAGGACTTGTTGCATGCTTCCGTAAATGTGTCCACTAGACTATATAAGTCATCTTGAGTGTCTGGGCACCGTGGTGCCATGATGGGGACTAGTTGCTCCATTTTTTTACTATATCTATCACAGTTGGCTTTCCTGGTATTGATGTAGTCAATTGGTTTTGCGCACTCTCGAGTCTCATTATTGTCTCGATGTACCTGTGGTCAGAGAAGGAATGGTCCTTCAGGACTTTCCAGCTCTCGATTAAGTCTGACATTTTGTGAGAAACTAGAGGGAGGTCAATGACCTTCTGTCGGTTCTTTATAATGAATGTGGCGTCGTTACCCCGATTACAAATTACCAGATTAGAGTCAATGATAAAGCTAAATAGTGACTCACCCCTCGCCCTTCACCCCTCACCCCCTGTCGCTGGTTAGCGCGCATATCAGTTCTCCTGGAGGATCGCGTTCCTCGTGCGCCATGTAGGTCGACACCAACCTCAGCTGTGTCAATGACCTCCTGTCGGTTCTTTATAATGAATGTGGGGTCGTTACCCCGATTACAAATTACCAGATTAGAGTCAAGGATAAAGCAAAATACTCACCCCTCGCCCTCACCCCCTGTCGCTGGTTAGCGCGCGTATCAGTTCTCCTGGATGAGCGCTTTCTTCGTGCGCCATGTAGGTCGACACCAACCTCAGCTGTGTTCCTTGCAGCTCTAGGCTAACTGCCGTGTTGTCGCCGTTTCTATAGTTATGGAGCAGAAAGATGTTAAGGTGCTTTCTAGCAAGAATACAGGTGCTCGTTTTGAGCAGCGATTAGCTTGTACTCCTTCGTCGCTAATCCACAGACCTTGTCACCAACTACCCAAGGCTCCTGGATTAGACTACATCTGCTCCGCTCTCATCCAAGCGGAGTATTAGGGCAGCTGCTGCTGCTTTACAGTGGTAGAGATTGATTGGAAGTAACCGTAGGGTCATCATCAGGCTTCTCCACCACTGTAACATCGGCGTCGGTGTCGTCGACGATATCGTCGTCCTCCCGACACATGGCCTCGAAGTCATGCATGAGCATTGTGTCCGAGGAGTAGCCGTCCTGCTCCGGTTTCCAGCTTGCCGTCGGGTGCTTCGATCTCCGAGGCAGCGTCCTGCTCGATTGGGTTGTCGACAGGACGCGCCTCGGCCGCTGCATCCGACTTGTACACCTTTATGGTGATTAAGAGCTGAAGCCGAAGTTCAGCTCGCCTCTAGCTGCCTCTATCGGGGCCAGCGACTCCTTGTTGAGGACGACCACCGCTTTGGTTTGTGGGGCCTGTCGTCGTCTCAACCTTCACCACCTTCCAGTCCGAGGAAGGAAGGAGTGGGGTTGCATCTCTGCAACATCTTGAGGATGCGATCCGGCTCCTTGAAGAAGGCGGGCACCCTCCTCGCCCTCGGTCTAATGGGCACTTCGCTCCAGTCAACAGCGACGAGCTTCGCCCTGGGTAGACCTCGCCGACCTCCGCTACCGCTGCTTTGTACAGCTGGATGGATCGCGCGTCATCGCAGGCTATAATCTTTATGGAGCCCTGGTACCACCCCATGTCCTTACAGGCGGGTGAAGGCCGGGCTTTAATTCCCGCATCTCGTAGCAGCGGTCGGCCAGTGCCGATTTTTTGCGTCCGCTCTGCCTTTGTCCAGGACGCCGATTAACGTCCTTTCTTTGGTCATCTGAGCGAACGAGACATTAGGCAGCACCCTGGAGCGTTTGGGGGCGGGCCCCGGAGTCTCCTGCGAGCGCTGCCTCTTTGGTTGAGGGGCCTCCTTCTTCGGCGTCTCCTTTCCGAAGTTGGGCGGAACCACTGGTCCGATGGGCTGGACGTCATCGTGGCGCTCTGCCAACGGAGGATGTTTCCAGCACTTCGTCTTTCGGCATATGTGAATTTAGTGGCTTGAGCACTGGTCGATGGAGACTCCACCCCTGCCACCTTACCAGGGCAGCCGCAGGATTGCATTGCCATTCTGCCAAGGTGTCGGTTTTCGGAGCCAATTTGTCACCCACCCCAGAACTGGGATGGGACCCCTTAGGGGTTCGCCCCAGCACCAGTCGCCGAGCAGAATTTTCCTGCAGTAATGCGGGTTAGGCCAGCCCTTTGTGCCGCTACCTTTCCCTGTTTGGGATTGCTCCCAGTTGGCAATTGGGGAGTGCCATGCTCAGTTTTCTTGTTTCTGTTTTCATAATCTTCCATTCTGATCCCACGAGATTCAAAGAAGGGGCAAGGGCCGTCCGGGCAGTAATTCGCGTTGCCCGGCTAAGGCATACTTAGAAGAGGGGGCAGCCAAGACCCTGAGCACACCGCTAACGACTGGGCTAGTTTTTATACCGGGCCCCAGCCAGGCTTACTATCGGCACGGTTCGTATGACACTCTTAGTCCGGCCCGGTGTGAGGGTGAGTGTGGGGGTGAGTGTAACACACAGAAGGAGGCGTTTCCGACCCCATAAAGTATATATATTCTTGATCATCATCAATAGCCGCGTCGATATAGCCATGTCTGTCCGTCCGTCTGTCCGTCCGTCTTGTTTTTCACTCACTACTCAAAGGCTATTAGAGCTAGAGCAATCAAATTTTTTTTTTCCAGACTGATGTGATGTCTCACTCCTAGAAACGTGTTTCAAAAAACTAAAAATGCAGAATCATAGAGAAAGTCCATAACTATCAGAGTCCCAAATCTAAATCGGATCATTAGTATAGCCACAATAGAGAAAAACCACTTTGAGAAACATCATAAAAATTCTCACCTGCACTCACACAAAAACGAGTCGATTTGGTTTTTCGTACAAATGAGTGCCTTGATCTTAGAGACTATATCTTATTGCTATAAGAGCAACCAAGCTTTTTGAGCAGACTCCTGTGATATCGCTTTAGTGCGAGTTTATTTCAAAATTTTGCCACGCGCACTCCCGCCCCCAAAAGAAAAAAATCCACAATTTTGAAGATAGAAAAAAAACGAAAAATGCAGTATCGTAGATAATGACCATATCTACCAGATTCCCGAATGTGGTTCAGATCGGATCATTATTGTAGCCACAATGATCAAATGAATTTTCAGCAGCGATTTATCCCCCTTGCAGCGTAAGTCATTTTTAGGGTTGACAGCCGCTACTGACTCTCACACTCACACATTCTGCCTCGTGCAGTGTTCGTGTGCTGCTGTGAGAAGTGATGTAGATGATGCAGTTGCAGATGACAGATGTAGCCAAAAAATGTTAAATGTAAAAAAACTGATAAAACATTTGAAAAGTCCACATAAATCACATGTGTACTGACTGAGTACGGGTATAAAAAAGTAGAGTCGCGTTTACAGCGACTCCGTACGTTCATTCTCGTTTATGTACTGGCACATTGGTAGGAGGGTAAGGGAGATGAACATATTAATTAGACTGCTGGTGATTATTCCCATCGATTTCGGTGGTTGGCTTGGAATTGTATTTACTAAGATTAATTTTTATACCCGTACTCGAAGAGTAAAAGGGTATATTGTATTTGTGGTAAAGGTGGATGTGTGAACATAGAGAAGAAATAATTTCCGACCCTATAAAGTATATATATTCTTGCTCAGCATCAACAGCCGAGTCGATATAGCCAAAGTTGTCCGCCCGTCTGTCCGTCTTGTTTATAGCCCATTGCTCGGAGGCTATAAGAGCTAGAGCAACCAAAAAACGAACGAACCAGAAAACGAAAAATGCAGAATCATAGATATCTATCATAGGTCTAAATCTGAATTGGATTGAATCATTAGTATAGCCACAATGGAGAAAACCATTTCGAGAAACATCGTTCCCTTTCGCTTGCTCTCACATACCACCGTGTCGACTTTGACCATTCGTACAGATGAGCGCCCGGCTTTCAGAGACTTAAGTCCGCGGGTGTTCGGTTTCTGGTATTGTGTCTTGTCTTGTGGTTGTAAGTATACAAGATTGATTTAAGCTTTGTATACTTTGTTTCTGGATCGTTTTCGCTTATTATTATCCTTATCTTTTCGTCAACGGTTTTGTGGAATCTCTTCCGAGATTAGCCATTCTTGCACAGCTGGCACATGAAAGCTGAATCTTTATCGGTTTTATTTTTGAGGTTTACCCATCTCATTAAAGATTTTCAATACGGCTCTTTTTTTCTTCGAGCCAGTCGCGGCTGTTTACCTCTACGAGGGTGGTGAACTTTGAATAAATATCTATGCAGGATAAAAACTGTTGGTTGCTTATGAGATAGAAGTCCATAACCTTTCGTTCTCTAACGTTTTGTATGTCAGGTGTTATTTCGAATGCCAACTTTGTGTCTCTATGCTCGGTTTTGTCAATATTGCACGTTGGGCACTCGTTTATGATGTTCTGTATTAATTTCTGATGGTCTGGGTAGTAGTATTTTCCTTTTAAACCAATTTATGGTCTTTTCTTTTCCCGGATGAATTAGTTCTTTGTGGTTTTATACTGTACCGAAGAGTACAAGGGTATATTGTATTTGTGGTAAAAGTGGATGTGTGTAACATAGAGAAGGAATAATTTCCGACCCTATAAAAGTATATATATTATTAATCAGCATCAATAGCCGAGTCGATATAGCTCTGTCTGTCCGTCCGTCTGTCCGGCTTGTTCGTCACCCATTGCTAGAAGGCTAAAAAAAGAGATAGAGCAACCAAATTTTTTTCCATACTGCTGTTATATCTCACTCCTAGAAATTTTTTTAAATTTCGCCCCGCCCACTTTTGGTCTCCAAAAAGGGCGCACATCTGTGGCTTCCACAATTTTGAAGATAACAGAAAACTATGCAGAATTATAGAGAAAGAACATATCTATCAGAGGTCCAAATCTGAATCGGATCGGATCATTAATATTGCCACAATAGAGAAAAAAACATACGAAAAAATCTTCGCTCCCCTCTTTCGCACTCACACAAAAAACGAGTCGATTTGGTTTTTTGTATTTTGTGAAGACTGGATCTCAGAGACTTTAAGAGCTAGAGCAACCAAACTTTTTGTCCACACTCCTGTGATACCAAACCTGAACAAGTGTATTTCAAAATTTCGCCCCGCCCCCACAAAAGACGAAAGTCCACAATTTTGAAGATAGAGAAAAACGAAAAAAGCAGAATCGTAGAGAGTGGTCATATCTACCAGATTCCCGAATCTGGTCCAGAACGGATCATTATTATAGCCACAATGATGAAATGCATTTTCATTTCATTCAGCAGTAGTCCCTTTGCGGGGTTGCCCCCGCAACAAAAAATATACATTTTATTAGGGTTGATAGCCGCTACTGATTCTCTCACACTCGCGCTCTGCCTCGTGCAGTGTACGTGTGTGTTGTGAGAACTAATGTAGATGTAGATGACATATGCAGCAAAACAAATGTAAAATGTAAAATGTAAAATGCGATACAACATTTGAAAATTCCACATAAGTCAGATGTGTACAGACTGAGTACTGGGATAAAAGTATAGTCGCGTATACAGCGACTCCGTACGTTCTTTCTCGTTCATTATTAGTTGTTTAAATTCGGAATAGTTTGGAAGGTCGACACATAATGACATATTAGACATTATGACTTTCCTGAAGTTGCTAGGTCTGATGATTTTTAAGAAGGCTTGTTGGAATATGGGAAAGTCGGTATCATTGTGTAAATATAAAGCGCTCTTTTTCGTGTATACATGTTCCTTGATGATTTCTTTATGTTTAGCTGATGGAAATATTGGTTGGTGACTACTTCATCGTTACTTTCCTTTATGAACTCAATCTGCCGATTGAAATAGTTCGGTAAGGCCAATATTGTTGAGTTTATCCTCGTGTGCGCTAAGTACGGTAGTGTCTGCACTATCTGAAAGCTCTCCAAGTAAGTATTCGTTAACTTTTACTCGGGACAATGCTGCTGCTACATGGTTTTCTTTACCAGATAGATTTTTAATTTTAAAGTCAAATTCGTTCAATTTGATCCCCCGGTTGTAGCTTCATCTAGCTTACTTGAGGTTATTCAACCATGCCAAAAGTTCATGGATTTTATGTATTTCGAAAGTTCTTCCGAATAGATATGATCGGAAAATTTTAGTTGCCCATACACTCCCTAGCAATTCTTTTTCAATTGCGGAGTAATTGATCTCATGTTCGTTCAACGTTCTGCTGTCGTAACAGATTGGCATATCTCCTATATTCATGTTACTAGCGTCTACAGTAAATGAGAACATCTTGTTGAAGTCTGGATATAAGAGAATTGGGTCTGAGGTGATGAGTATTTTTTGTCTCTCAAATGCCTCGATGTATTTCTCTTCCTTAGAATTTATGACAGCTGGCTTCTTTAATTTGAGAGTCATAGGCTTTGCGATATTCGCGAAATTAGGAATAAACTTCCTGAAAAATCCGCATAGTCCTAGGAATTGCTTCGTGCTTTCCGGTATCGGCAATCCTGTTATGGCTGAGATCTTATTTTGATTTGGTATGCTTCCTTCTAGTCTGACTACATGAACCGGGAACTCAGTTTCCTTCTTTAGAAACTCACACTTATCCATTTGCTTAGCTTCCCGAAGACCTTTCTTAGTAACAACAGATGTTCATTCAACGAAGTGGAGAAAATTATAATGTCGCCTAAGTATACTTGATAATCATTGAACATCAATTCTTACAATAGATCTCTCATGCATCTTTGGACCGTTGCTGGAAAATTTTTTTGTTAGCCCGAAAGGCATTCGTGTATACACGTAATGGCCGTGCTTGGTTGAAAATACTGTTTTCATGATAGACTCAGGTTCAATTGGGAATTGATGGAAGCCTTTGGCTAATTTGTCCAATATTTTCTCTATTCTGGGTAAAGGATATTTATCCTTGAAGGTTATTTCATTGAGAACTCTATAGTCCAAAACTAACTAGTAATTCTGTTTTTCAGAAGCACCTATATTGTGAAGGTCAAATTGTCACCTCTGTACTGCAAGTCGCTGACTTAGTATGCCACATTCTTCAGTTTTTCTTTCTCTTCCACGTTTAAGTATTATATTCGTGACATTCCCTCAATTCGTTATCAAAGCGGAAGTTAAGTATTGATTCCAAGTCGAGGATGAGTCGGGGCACTTCTGTGCGATCTTGTCTTCATCCGACGACGTGTCTTTGCACCTCTTTAGGGTGTGTGATTCTTGAACTAGTTGATAAACGCTGCTTTTAGTTCCTGCCAGGTGTTGTGCTGAATCATTTGCGATGCTCTTTGAGCATCGCCCGTTAACTGTACTTCAACGACTCCGAATAATATCCGCCGTTGTCTGGCTTCGAGTGTTGGATAAAGTTCGTGTATGCATTCAATTCTCGTCGACTCCTTCGTCTCAAATTTCGTCTATTTCATTTCATTTTGTATCATTCTGTAACAGAAAATTTTATGATGAATTTAGTTATTTATAAATTTTTGTGTAAAAAATTGTTTTTTAAAAAAAATTGCAATTTGTGTAAATATATTTGCGGCTTTTGAAAATTTGTGTTTAAACCAACCATTGTGGGTTTTAAAGTTAAATTTCGAGACGATTACATTTGGGCCGGCGAACGCGAAATGCGTCGCGAATTGTGGCTTCGAGGAGACTACCAATTTTTGAAATTATATTTTATCGGGAACGCGGAAGACGGAGCTGATCGTCGGTGTGCCATTATTACCAATACGCGGAGACAATTTTTTTTTAGATGAGCACAACGAATTGTTATGTTGGGGAATATATTTGGCACGACTGCTCCAGTTGATCGCTTGATTATGAATGTTTATTGAATATCTTTTTCTCTTAGCCTTGGGTACAATTGTTCTTATGTATAACGGAGAGCGAGAGTTCTCCCATGCATTAGATGAAAAGAGTACCACCGCATAAGTATAAGTGAGCGTGGTCTCTGCCTGAATGGGGGCGCGAGAGAGAATGCATATACTTGAGCGGATCATATTCTGGTGCCGTCGGGCTATGTAAAACATGCCGACGCTGCAATAATGTCGCGCGAGGAGTGTTTGTGTGATCGTATTTCGTCGCACTTGAGATATGCCTGGGAATATTGTTTACATAAACACTGCAACAAAGTGTTAGTGTGTTTCCCTTAAATACTCTTGGTACAGAGGGTATTGGCTATATATGCATACTACAGAATTGGTTCAGTTATTCAAAACGTCGCTTGATCGAATACCATCTGACGATCATAAAATTGTTATTCGAGCTTATAAAACACCGGTTGGCGAATATGCAAGGCGTTTTAATGCACAAACAGTTGACATAGTTGCTGACCAATTTAATAATCGTGATATTGTGCTTCATCGTAGAAACTTACACTTGACCGTGTATTCGAGACTCATCGCTGTGATGCCCTTCAATATCCGATATTGTTTTGGAGCGGCCAAGATGGCTATCCTTTCAACATTAAAATGATAAATCCAGTAAACGGTAAATTGATGAATAAATATTGATTATTTTAATTGAAATAGAATTTAATTCAATTGTATAAATTATTACACATATCGGCTGCAAATACGAAATAATCAAGATAACCACATATTGAGGTGTACAGCACTTTTCCACCAGTATATTGTTGACATGTATGCAAAAATTGAATCAGAACGGTTGAATTTTCTTCCATTCAACCATTTGCGTGATGAACAACTATTAACAACTATGGTAATGCACAAAGCGTTGGAACTATGATAATAATACCGTCATCGTATGTTGGAAGTCCAAGACATATGTTTGAGTACGCGCAAGTTGCATGTCATACGTTCGCCGTTGCGGTCGACCAGACCTCTTCATCACCTTCACGTGTAATCCCCTATGGGAAGAAATCTCGGAATTATTGTTTGTTGGCCAAACATCGAAAGATCCCCTTGATATTTTTTATTATGTGTTTGATTTGGCTGATTGAAAAATAAGGCCTAATCAAATTGACGATGTGATTTCGCCGAAATTCCAGTGTTGTTTGAAGTTTGAAATTGTTTAAAGTGGTCACCAAAAATATGATTCACGGTCCATGTGTTTGAATTTGAATTCACCATGTATGGTTGCAGGGAAATGTTGCAAACGTTTTCCAAAAAATGTGTTCTCCGACACAGTGGCAGGCAACGATGGATATCCCGAATATCGGCGTCAATCAACTGAAGATAATGGCCATTCGATAAGTTTGAGAGTTCAAAATCAAGATTTGAAAATTGATAATCGTTGGGTTGTGCCATATTCCCCGTTATTATCAAAGATTTATAAAGCGCACATAAACGTAGAGGTCTGGAATTCTGTTCAATCTGTAAGATACCTATCTCAGGCTGAGGTAAGCTCAGTCTGTTCAGGGTTCTCTACAAGAAATTTTGTAGATGTGCTGGGACTTTAGGGACAAGGGGCTTGGCCGTGAGACCGAAAGTGTAGCGGGCGTAGAGTCTGGTTACCGTGCAGGTAATTTGGTAATCGCACTTGGCGATGAACGGATAATGTTGACACCTGAGTTTTGGTGTATGCGGTAATATGTTTTTTGTGTTACCTGAGTTTTGTTCGCGCTCGGCGAGGAAAGCGCTGACACCAGAGTTTTTGTGTGCGGTAATATGTTGTTGGGTTTAACTTATTTACGTTCGCGCTCGGCGAGGAAATGATGACACTTCGTTGAGTTTTTGATGTTTATTAGTTGTATTTATTCTTGTTTTTATATTGGTTTTATATTTCGTGGTAGTTCTTGGAGTGTTTTCGTGAGTAGTGTCGGTAACCGCGGCGGATGGACTGCCGTTACCGTTTAGATAGGCGATGGACTGCCGATACCGTTTAGATAGGCGATGGACTGCCGTTACCGTTTCGGATAGGCGATGGACTGCCGTTACTGCCCTCGGATGCACCGATGGACTGCCGTTACTGTTTAGGATAGGCGATGGACTGCCCTGATTGATCGAGGGCTCGGGCTATTTAAGCCCGATCTCGAGGGCTGAGTCCTCATGGTGTTTGTGTTTGTGGTTACGGAGGTGGTGTCGAGTTCTCCACGCGTGCCACCGACACGGTCATTGCCTCGGTTGCACCGAGAAATTAGCTGAGTGTAGATTTCTGTACCTTTTGGTCATTGACTTGGTTGTACCGAGAAATGACCTGCGTGGAGTTGGGTAACTCGGTGGAAATCGTGGAGTTGTGTAACTCTGTGGAAATTGTGGCGCGTGTGTCGATTCCGCAGAAATCGATCGGCGCGTGGGGCTGGAAATCCGCTGGTGTCAGGTGTATGGTGTTTGTGTTGTTGGTGTATAGACTATATATGACAAAGTCGTTTATATTTGCTTGAATATGAATATGTATATGAATGTAATTTGTTGACTGAAAACCCTTTGACTTTGAATGTTACATATATTTTAATAATTTCGTAACGAAACCTTTTGCGTTTGAATGGCCCATCATATTTTGGCCCAATTTGCAGCGAAACCGTCGGCTGGGTGATTGTAGAGAGGGATTGTTCTTGACTCGCCCGCTGAATGTTGTTCCGCACTATCGCGAATACTTTTGAGTCGGTTGCCTTAGTGCTTTGGGCTGTGTCCGGAGGGCTTCCCTGTCCCTGGTGTAACTTCGTCGTATAGTGCTCCAGGTAAGCGAGGTTCTTCCCGTGTAGCAGGAGGCGGGCTGAATCCAGTTGTTTCCGAGACACTGGAGTTAAATAGTGAGATTTCGGGTACGAGTTCGTCACATGTGTTTTGATGATCCTCCACGAATTGTGCAATCATGGTCTTCACTGTCCGATTGGCCCGTTCCGTAGGGTTTTCCTGGGGGCAATACGGTGCGGTGTGTTGTAGATCCACGCCGGCTGTTTGTAGAAACGTGCGGAACGAGCGGCTGGTGAACTGCGTTCCATTGTCACAGACGAATCGTTTTGGTACGCCAAAGTGACTGAGAATGTGCCCCCGAAAAGCTAGCTCTAGAGTGGCTGTGGTAGCCTTCTTAAGGGGCACCAGTTCGACCCATTTTGAGAAGGTGTCGAAGAAGAATACCAGCAGCATGGTGTTCCCTCGTTTTGATCGAGGAAGTGGCCCTACGAAGTCGGCACATAGTGTGGCGAAAGGTTCCTCCTGTCCTGCGGGTAAGCATCCTATCCACGGGCTTGCGGTGAAGTGCCTTTAAACTTTGGCAGCTCAAACAGCTGCGTACGTATTTTCGCACATCGCGATATAGACCGGGCCAATAGTATCGTTGTGTTATCCGTGTGATGGTTTTCCGAATGCCGAGGTGGTTTTTGCCGTGGGCTGATCATGGCATTCCTTGAGAACTCTTTGGCGTCGGTCTTTCGGGACGCAAAGTTTCCATGACACGAAGTCGTGATCGTTGGCTCCGTGGCCCAGATGTCTGTAGAGTTTTCCATTCTCGAAGACGAAGTCGGGGTATTTATCGGGTTCTTCTTTTGTTTGCTGAATCCGTCGTGTGAGCCAGGGGCAAGTTGTTGCGTCCTCTTTTGATTCTGGCTAGCGTCTCCAAGGGTTGTCGGGACAGGGCATCGGCAACCACGTTTTGTTTTCCTGCTCTTTTAGTGGACGTCGTACTGATACTGTTGGAGTTCGAGCGCCCATCTCGCTATTGTCCCGTAGGGGCTTTCCAGAGTATTCAGCCATTTCAGCGCGAGATGGTCGTTTATAACGTCGAACCGGTATCCTTCTAGGTAGCAGCGTAGTTTTCGGATTGCCCAAATGACGGCGAGGCATTCCTTGTCGGTGGCGGGTAGTTTCCTTCGGCCTGGTTCGGGCGTCGGCTGACATAGGCGATGACGCGTTCCTTTCCTTCGATCTCCTGCGTGAGTACGGCGCCTATGCCGAGGTTGCTCTCGCATCGGTTTATAGTGAGAACTTGACGTTGAAATCGGGGCAAGCAAGTACAGGAGCGGTCGTGAGTAGTTCCTTTAGTTGGTCGAAGGCCGCTTGTTGATCTGCGGTCCATGTTCATGTTTGTCCTTTCTTGAGTAGCTGAGACATTGGTTGACTACTGTAGCAAAGTTTGGCACGAATCTTCGGTACCAGGATGCCATTCCGATGCACTGACGTAGTTTTTTAGGTTCGTGGGTGGCTTGAGTTTTTAACGGCAGCAATCTTGTCGGGGTCCGTGCGGATACCTTCTTCGCTGATGACGTGACCAAGATATTTGATCCGGTTTTTGGAAAAATGTGCACTTTTCCGCGTTTATCCGCAGGTTCGCTTTTCGAAGGCGAGAGAGGGACTATCGCCAGGTTGTGTAGGTGGTCCTTGAAGTTCGTCCGACGACGACAATGTCGTCTAAATATGCGAATGCGTAGGGTTCCATGTCGGCACCGATCACAGTATCAAGGGCCCGTTGAATGTTGCTGGTGCAGAATGTAATGCGAAGGGCATCACTTTCCATTGATAGAGACCCTGCCGGGGGACCGTGAAGGCGGTAGCTTCTCGACTTCCGTTGGCCATGGGTATTTGCCAGTATCCGTTCTTCAGATCGAGGGTGGTTATGAAGCGTGCGTTCTGTAGGCGCCCAAGATGTAGTTGATTCTGGGCAGTGGGTATGCGTCGGGGATAGAGTGAGTGTTGAGTTGTCGGTAGTCCACGCACATGCGCCATTTGCCGTTCTTTTACGTACGAGTACGATGGGGGCGCTGTGCGGGCTTCGTGAGGGTTCGATGAGACCTTTGGATCAATTGGTCGACTTGCTCGTCGATAATCCGCATCATGGCTGGGTTCTTTGGGTAGTACCTCTGTTTGATGGGTCGATTATCCCTCATGACGATGGTGTGCTCGGCGATGTTGGAGGTCCTGTGGAGATTATTGAACTTTGGAAGTTCTGTGTCCAGAAATTCTTGGATCTGTGGTGCTATGTCCGGCGGCCAGGGATCGGAGATCAGTTCCTGGGTCGGGTTCGGTGAGATCGGGCGTGTCGGGGTCCTTTTGGCTGGCTTGGGTCTTCTGGGAGGCTGGTTGTGTCGGACGCGCTGGGGTGTTCGATCCTACGTGGGTAGTCGCTTATGTGGGCGACGATCGGGGTAGCGTTGGCCGTGGCGTAGTTTCGTGGGTGCTGGCGGTATACCTGGCTGTAATCATCCAGATCGATGTATGGCCAGGCGGGTCTCAGTGAAGACTTTGTTTTCGCAGTTAAAACGACTTGTTTGGGGCGACCATTTCCGGAAGGCATGGGTTAGTGGGCACGTCAGGCGGAAGGTACCCAGTGGGTTGGCGAAGCGGGGTGGCACGGCCGTTGGTACGAGAGGGCTGCGGTCGGTGTTGTCATCGGGCTAGATTCCGGTTCCGAGGGAGATGTTCCGTGGATATTAGTTCCCTTGGACCCGACCAGCAGGATTTGCGTGGCTGCCTCGTGGTTTGGTTGCTGCACTGTTGCTGCCGCTGTCTGCCGTTGTTCGGGCTGGTTGTCGTTCCTGAGGGTGTCCGTGGGTTCACCTTCTCCGTTGAGGTTGGTAGGGTGTATGGGTCCAGGTAGGCTGAACTTGAACCCGGGCTTCCTGTGTCGAGCGGGTTCAAGTCTGTTGGGGTTTGTCTCGTGTGTGAGATCCTTGTGGTGGGTTCGGGGTGCGTGTGGCCTGTAGCGTTTGTTTTTGATCCGGGCTTCCTGTGTCGAGCGCCTGGTTCCGTGTTGATTCTGGTCTCATGGGTGAGATTCGTGGTGTGTTTGGGATCGGTGATCCCTGTGGTTTTGGCTTTGGACGCAGGTTTCCGTAGTGGCTCCGGATTCGTTTTCCCGTTTGCTGGGTTGCAGCTTTTCTTACCGGTGTCTTGTTTGCTGATTCGGTGTTTTCCGTAGGTCGGGGGCCGGTGCTGTGGTTGGTTTCGGGGTCGTATTCTTCGTTGCGGTATTGGGTGCCGTATTTTTGTTTTAGGTCGGGGACGTGTATTCGCGGCGGTTGACCCAGATTTCTTTTTGTTGCTGAGGTTGTGGACTTGTACGTGATTGGATTGAACTGACGGTGGCGTTGGCGTGAGGTGGCGATCTTGTAGCTTTAGCAGCGTGGTGCCGCATTGATCGTCATTTTGATAGCACATAGGAAGTCCATGCCGACTATAACTTGCTCCAGCATGCGTTGGGAGGACCAGGAGGGATTTTAACCCTCGTTGATCCAGCTTAATGTGCGCCAGTAGAACTTGTGTGATCTCTCTGACTGAGCCGTCAGCCAGGCGTATGCGGACGCATGCATCTTGCAGGTTGGAGTTGTTGTTTAGTTGTCGGGCCAGGATGTCGCTGACGAAACTTCGACGCCCCGGTGTCGATGGTGGCCTCCGTTGTTTGTCCTCCTATTGTCACTATCGCCACTATTCGGCCGTCGTTCACGTGTAGTGGGTTGCTTAGTCGCGGGTCGGGGGAGGCGTCGTTCTCGGCTGATCCCGCGTCAGTCGAGGACGCGTGTCATTTCCCGACGTGGCCCGGCGGCAGCAGTCGACGGTCCGAGTGCCGCGTTTTCCACATTCCCAGCAGAATAGGATCGAAGTGTTGGTGCAGTCGTAGGCGGCGTGTCCAGCTTGACCACATCGGCGACAGGCTGCGCGTGCGGGTTGGCAATGGGAGTGGCGATCATTCGATGGGCGACGTCTTGGTTCGTTGTACTATTTGATTCGATGACCGTCTGCGAGGTGTGTCTGCTGAATACCAATGGGGTTCGCGATAGGGCGTCCGGTAAGCGTCACTTTCTCTGCGGTCTGGATGCCTTGCCGGCCTGGTGTCTCTTGGTGGGATTTGCATGGGTGCGGGGCCGTTGCGCTGCTTCTCCTCGTGAATAAGCTCGTACCTGCCGCTAATCGGGTTAGCTGTGACAAGTTTTTCAACCGTCTCGTCGCACGTATAGCTTGAGTCCTGGTAGGGCGTTGTCGTAGATCCGGTAAAGCTCCGTGTCTAGGTCGTACTCGGCATGGTGCATGAGTAGACGTATCTCGACGAGATAGTCTTTTGAATGGTTATCCCATCGCCCGTTTGCGGCCCCGGATCTGGTCGTCCAATTGTTCGAAATACCTTGGCGGCAGAAAATACGTCAGAAACTCCTGGCGGAAATGTACCCAGGAACTGCCCTGTAGTTGGCTGGTACGGTGCCAGCGACTGGCTCGGTCGGTGAGTAGTTCGGCATGCTCGAGGCAGCTGGTTGGTGTCCACTCCATAGGCGCGTGCGCGTCCTCGAGTAGTTCCAGAAACGATATTGGGTCATCTTCCGTTGAACTGATGCCCCATCCGCGGATGCGTTCTGCTGTGCGCGACGTGGTTAAAGTCGGGCCCGATTATGGGCATCAATCGATGGTATAAATTTCTGTTTGGGCGAACGGAGGTTTTATAGTGGGCGGCCTTGGAAGATCGGCGGCTGTGACCACTGGTGGTCGGGGCGTGGGCTCTGGGGTTGCGGAACTTGCAAGCCGGCTTTGGGGTCCTATATTCCGCTGCCTGAGGGTCCTGGAGCTGTGGGCAGCGGGGACCTGAGCGTCCCGCTGGTCTCGCGTATTGTCTCGAGTTCTGCCAAGCGAGTCCAGGCACCCGGCGGAGTGATCCGGCGACTAATATGGCAAAAGTTCTTGCGCAACTCTCTTCGACAGTTCCTGTTGTCAACCGAATTCCCTTGGCGAAGGCCTCCAGCTCGTCTTCGCGGCGCTTGCAGATCCAGCCGATGCTGACGCCTGGATTGGCGATTTGCTCGCTGGTGTGGAAATCA
>WIOZ01000121.1:0-81015 GCA_009664405.1 Drosophila bifasciata
GAGAGGGAGCGAAGATTTTTCGTATGTTTTTCTCTATTGTGGCAATATTAATGATCCGATCCGATTCAGATTTGGGCCTCTGATAGATATGTTCTTTCTCTATGATTCTGCATAGTTTTCTGTTATCTTCAAAATTGTGGAAGCCACAGATGTGCGCCTTTTTGAGGCCAAAAAGTGGGCGGGGCGAAATTTAAAAAATTTCTAGGAGTGAGATATAACAGCAGTATGGAAAAAAAAATTTGGTTGCTCTATCTCTTTTTAGCCTTCGAGCAATGGGCGACGAACAAGCCGGACAGACGGACGGACAGACAGGGCTATATCGACTCGGCTATTGATGCTGATTAATAATATATATACTTTATAGGGTCGGAAATTATTCCTTCTCTATGTTACACCTCATCCACTTTTTACCACAAAATACAAAATACCTTTTTACTCTTCGAGTACGGGTATAAAAAGAAATCCCCATGGTGGTCAAAACAAATAGATATCCTACGTAGGAGAAGCAGGGCCCTCTTCAACAGATTCAAAAGCGCCAACGAGAAGGAACACTGGGAAGACTACAAACATAGAGGGCTACTCTACAAAAAAGAAACAAAAAGGGCAAAAAGATCCTCGTGGCAAAAATTTTGCGCAGAAATAGAGGAAACTTCAGAAGCAGCAAGGCAGCGTAAGATTCTCTCAAAACACCAAATCGGTGAGATACCTTAAAGCGTAACGATGGTACGTGGACTGGCTCCAGTGATGAGTCCCTACACATCTTACTAGACATTCACTTCGGAGTGCACAACCATTGAGCCGTCCGTACTCACCTATAGAAGGCTCGGTCACCTCGATGGCACACATCCTCTCGAAACGGAATATAAGCTGGGCAGTAAACAGCCTGAACCCGTATAAATCACCAGTCCCTGTCATGATTATCCCAGCCCAATTACAAAGGCAGGAAACATGGCAACCAACTGGCTTCAAGTATATATTTTCTAAGATATTCATAGTGGGGAACATTTCTGACGCATGGTTTGACTGAATGGCTTGACTTCACCGCAAAAGATCTCAGACCCAATCAGTCTGTAGTCCTTTCTCCTCAAGGCATTTGAGAGACTAATCGGACTACATCTAAGGACTACGATAAATCCAAAGATGCTGTCAGACGCACAATATGCCTACAGGAAAGGTAAATCCACAGAAACGGCACTTCACGAAGTAATCACTTCGGTGGAAAAATCCGTTCATTCAAAGGAAAAATTCTAATTGCTTTTCTCTCGATATCGAGGGAGCCTTCAATAACGTAATACCAAGAGCTATCACGAGCTGACGAGCCTTGGGGTGGACGACGCTTTGACGACGCTATTCGATCAATTGCTCATATGCAGGACGATGACGTCGTGGAGGGATCGTCCATTCAGTCAAGGTATGTCAACTGGGGCAACACCGCAGGGGTGGGGGTTCTGTCTCCCCTTCTATGGAACATAGCAGTCAAAGAAGATTCTGTGTGACCTGGATGGGGGCTGCAAAGTGGTGGCATACGCGGATGACGTTGCCATAATATTCTCGGGGAAAAATTCCCTCAAAACACTCTGCGACCTAATGTCTGCAAAGCTCGAAAAAATTTCAGATTGGACAAAATCGCGCGGACTGGGAGTAAAACCCTTGAAAACGGAACTTGTACTATTTTCACGAAAATATAAGATTCCGCCCTCAACCCGCCAATGTTTAACGAATTCAGGCTATCCTTCAGCGACAGTGCCAGTTACCTAGTGTCGGTAATTGACAGTAAGCTCAGCTGGAACCTAAAAATTAAAGAAAGAGTGAAGAAGGCTACGATAGCTCTCTACACTTTCAAGAAAGCCGTTGGCCTAAAATGGGGCATGAACCCAGGTATAGTCCAATGGATATATCTATCAATAGTCAGACCAATACTACTCTACGGAGTCACGGTGTGCTGGCCGACACTACCAAAAAAGTCCATCACTAAACTGCTCGGCAAGGTACAATGAACTGCCGCACTCTGCATCAAGGAGCGCAATGCACCACACCGAATAATGCGCTAAACGTTGTCCTGTGCCTACAGAGTCCTGACCTTGCGGGAAAGGCTAAGGCACTCATGGCAGAAATTCGTCTTAGAGACTCCGACCAATGAGTACCGCAAAACATGGGACACTCGTCCATTCTAAACGGAAACAACATAGTCCCCACAAAAACGGACTATTGCGTTCCGAGGGAATATACAGAAACTCCCTTTGAAATAAATATCCCTCACCGAGACCGCTGGCTCGAGGGAAATCCATGTCCTGATGGAGCCATACAAATTTTCAGGATGGCTCCAAAATGGATAATAAAGTAGGGGAGATACCTCCTCCGAGCAACCTAAATATAAGGCACTCCTTCAGGCTTCTGGATCACTGCAGTGTCGTCCAGGCGGAACTCACAGCAATCGGGGAATCTCTGAGCTGCATCCAAACAGTTGCCTTTTCGGCAACCCATATACAAATCTACAGTGACAGCTAAGAAGTGATCAAATCGCTAAATGCGATTATATCGAACTTGGGTACTTGCCTTTTTGCGTACATTTTGTGCGAGTAGTCCTCAAAAATGTAACAAAATAGCGATTTTCACCGATTGATTTTACATTCATTGTGCCACACACATCTGTTTGCACTAGCTCAAGCATTTGCTTCGTTGTACAATTTAACTTGTGTGGAAACTTTAATGCACATATTTTTGCTGTGTTATCACAATTAGTTTCCATTTTCATGCTATCAACGAAATTGTGTTCAACGTATTGACTGCATTTTTTCTGAGTACTGTTTGTACGCATACAAGTTGTTTTTCTTGCTTGGATTTTTTTATTGTTTATCCTTCTTTATTTTTATTTAGCGCAACGTTTCCAACAAATATAGTTGAATTTTCGAATTAATGTGCAGTATCAGATCATTATCGATGTTTCCTTTCTCAACATAGTTTAGGAACATGTTGCGATCACGCAAACATGTGTGTGATTTTGCGCCACTATGTACGCAACACACTCTCTTTTTCTGCTCTACGACAAAGCAGTGCATTAAACTGCTTGCCTGTTCTCTTTGTCCACTTTTAGCCTTATTCTTGACCTGCATTCGCCGAGTGATTTTCATGTTCCGCTTTTTCCTGTTTTCTAGTGCCTTCTTCTATCAATTTAATTTTCAATATCGACTACAAAGTTGTCCCATGTATTGGGCAAGCTGCCCAATAGCCCAATGACTTTTAGCTCACCGTGGAGTTTTATATCCAATTTTTCAAGCGTCTCAACAAATGACTTTACATAGGCGGATACATCATCGCCCTGCTTCATATTAAGTAGAATTAGTTTTTTAATAGAATTGTACCTTCTGGATCATTTTGGCATGTAAAGTTCCTTTAATTTTTTATTTTTTTAATTTGACATATTCATGTTTGCTAGTTGTTCCGCGTTAACTATTGACAATTTAGCACAACCGACACCCAAAATTAGACGCGTTATAGTTTTGGTCTGAACCAAAAAAACGAACTCTGAGCCCATAACCAATGTTTAAGTTTACTTTACCGTTCTATATATAATGAACGCACGAACCGATTTCCACGGTTTTGCATTCGTTGAAAGGTCTCGGCTCCGTGAGGTTTAAATTCACGAAAAATTTCAACAGAAAAGGGAAAATGTATTTGTATTATCTACTATATACTACATACAGCGCCATCTCTGATACATAACATGTACTACAAACCAATATTTTAAGTAGGCCCTGGTGCGTGATACATTGTTTGACAGCTACTCATTGTTCTCTTCTCAGTTAATTTCATGTGACAAACCGGTATTGTGTTCACTGTGAAAAACGAAATTTAAAAAAAAGTTATTCGTTTCCTCACATTTCAATTGGAAACCATCAAATCAATCACGTGTATTGTGAACATTTTTATTCAATTTCAACAGCAGGCATTTGTCTGTAAGGTGGTAAGTTGAACTGTAAAATTATGTGAATCGTGCATTTGAGGTTAAATTCACCGCTCTGTCCACAGTCCAAAATGCCTAAAAGACGAAGTGCGAACATCGGCCGCCGCACAAGACATGCAAGCCAGCAACAAAAGTGTATTCACAGAACTTAAGCGAAGACAAAATATAAAGAAAATTCCCGATTGGGACAGCGCGTGAGGACACGAAGATCATTGGCATCATATAATCGCTTGGCATTCGAATCTGATCCCACTGCGAACTACAGTGATGATGAAAATTTAGATATTGGACCAATGACGACTATATGCCGATATTGCAATGCGTTAAAGTTCAAAAGAGAATTGGCTGGATTGTGCTGCGCAAGTAGAAAAGTCAAACTGGATCCATTACTTACACCACCACAGCCACTGAAACCATTGTTCAATGGAAGTGATCCCGATTCCAGCCATTTTCTTCAACACATCCTTGAATACAATAACTGCTTTCGCATGACTTCCCTTTGGAGCTAATATCATTCGAGAAGGCGGATTCATGCCGACTTGCAAGGTAAAATATACAACACACATAACCAATCACTCACACCAACACAATGAATTGCAACACGTAACAACTACATATACACCACACACTACATCATCACACGATCAGAAGTTACACCGTATTCTTCAACAAATGATTGTTTTGCAATTACAAATACAAGGTATAATGATACCTATTTCAGACTGAGGTAAGCTCAGTCTGTCCAGGGTTCTCTACAAGAAATTTTGTAGTATTGCTGGAACTTTAGGGTAGGGCTTGGCCGTGAGACCGAAAGTGGAGCGGGCGTAGATTCTTGTTAACGTGTAGGTACTTTGGGTGATCGCACTTGGCGATGAAAAGGAAAACGCTGACACCTGAGTTTTGGTGTATGCGGTGATATGGTTTGTTGCGTCACCTGATTTTGTGTTCGCGCTCGGCGAAGAAATGATGACACTTCGTTTGTTTTTGATGTTATTTAAATGGTTTTATTTGTGTTCTGTATAGTGTTCTTGCGGAGGCGTGGTGCTGATAGCCGCGGCGGATGTACTGCCGATACGGTTTAGAATAGGCGATGGACTGCCGTTTTGGTTTATGATAGGCGATGGACTGCCGTTTTGGTTTATGATAGGCGATGGACTGCCGTTTTGGTTTTATGATAGGCGATGGACTGCCGTGTTTAGGTTAGGCGATGGACTGCCCTTTCGGTTTAGGTTAGGCGATGGACTGCCGTTTTGGTTTATGACAGGCGATGGACTGCCAATAGCGTTGGCTGATAGACTGCCGATACGGTTTAGAATAGGCGATGGACTGCCCCGATGGATCGCGGGCTCGGCCTATTTAAGGCCGATTTCCAGTGCTGAGTCCGCAAGTCTGGGTGCTGGGTTGGTGTCGAGTTCTCCTGCGCGTGCCACCGACACGGTCATTTGCCTCGGATGCACCGAGAAATGAGCTGAGTCTGGGCTGTGGTTATTGGCTCGGTCGTACCGAGGAATTACCTGCGTGGAGTTGTGTAACTCGGGGGCGGGGGGAGACTGTGGCGCGTGTATCGATTCTGCATGAATCGATCGGCGCGTGGGACTGTAAATGTCCGGTGTATGGTGTTTGTGTTGTTGGATTATATATGACAACGTTACTTAGTGCTATTAGTACGAATATGAAATGCAAAGTAACTTAGTTCTATCAGTATGAATATCTATACGAATGTAACGGTTCGTTACACCACCCCCACCCTTTCTTCCGGGTGGAGTTACAAGTGGCCACTGTCGTTATCGTTGCGTTGCAGGCGTGGGGCCCGCGGGATCCTTCCGACGTGTTTTGGCGTTTCTATTGGTGGTTTTCCGTCGTCAGGGGGTCGTTGTGATCGCTGGTGTCGTTTGTTTCCTCAGCAGGGCCAACGTGTCGTGGTACTCTTTCAGATCGTTGATATTAGCGACTTTCAGTTTCCGGCTTCCGGGGTGTTGCAACTTGACGATATTTGTTGACGCGAAACCCTTGACTTTTGAATGGCCCATCATATTTTGGGACCAATTTCGCAGCGAAACCGTCGGCTGCGTTGGAAATTTGGTGTTGTCTGATCAGTACTAGTTGGACCACAGTGGGGCGCCATTGTCGGCGGCGGAGATTGTAGTGACGGGATTGTTCCTGTCTCGCCCGCTGAATGTTGTTCCGCATTATCGCACTATCTCCCGTGTAGCAGGAAGGCGGGGCTGAATCCAGTTGTTTCGAGACACTGGAGTTAATTACTGCTAGTGTGATATTTCGGGTATGAGTTCGTTCCATGTGTTTTGATGATCCTCCACGAATTGTGCAATCATCGTCTTTACTGTTCGATTGGCCCGTTCCGTAGGGTTTTCCTGGGGCAATACGGTGCGGTGTGTTGCAGATCCACGCCGGCTGCTTGCATAAACGGGCGGAACGAGCGGCTGGTGAACTGTGTTCCATTGTCACAGACGAACCGTTTTGGTACGCCGAAGTGACTTAGAATGCGTTCCCGAAAAGCTAGCTCTAGAGTGGCGGTGGTGGCCTTCTTAAGGGGCACTAGTTCGACCCATTTTGAGAAGGTGTCGAAGAATACCAGCAGCATGGTGTTCCCTCGTTTTGATCGGGGAAGTGGTCCTACGAAGTCGGCACATAATGTGGCGAAAGGTTCCTCTGCCCTGCGGGTAAGCATCCTACCCACGGGCTTGCGTTGCAGTGCCTTAAACTTTTGGCAGCTCAAACAGCTGCGTACGTATTTTCCGCACATCGCGATATAGGCCGGGCCAATAGTATCGTTGTGTTATCCGTGTGATGGTTTTCCGAATGCCGAGGGTGGCTTGCCGTGGGCTGATCATGGCATTCCTTGAGGACTCTTTGGCGTCGGTCTTTTGGGACGCAGAGTTTCCATGACACGAAGTCGTGATCGTCGGCTCCGTGGCCCAGATGTTTGTAGAGTTTTCCATTCTCGAAGACGAAGTCGGGGTATTTATCGGGTTCTTCTTTTGTTTGCTGAATCCTTCGTGCGAGCCAGGGGCAAGTTGTTGCGTCCTCTTTGATTCTGGCTAGCGTCTCCAAGGGTTGTCGGGACAGGGCATCGGCAACCACGTTTTGCTTTCCTGCTCTGTAGTGGACGTCGTATTGATACTGTTGGAGTTCGAGTGCCCATCTCGCTCTTCTTCCTAGGGGCTTTCAAGTGTATTCAGCCATTTCAGCGCGAGATGGTCAGTTATAACGTCGAATCGGTAACCTTCTAGGTAGCAGCGTAGGTTTCGGATTGCCCAAATGACCGCGAGGCATTCCTTGTCTGTAGCGGAGTAGTTTCCTTCGGCCTGGTTCAAAACGTCGGCTGACATAGGCGATGACGCGTTCCTTTCCTTCGATCTCTTTGCGTGAGTACGGCGCCTATGCCGAGGTTTTTTTTTTTTTTTTAATTCATTTATTATCTTAATAGTATGTATGTACAGAGTTAATACTGGATCTGGCTTGGCGAGTCGTTCATGTGCGGTACGGCCGTGAAGCATTGCTTCGCACATGCGGGGTCCTCGCGCCTAGGCTATCCGCTCCCTTCTCTCGCGCTCAACAGCGCGCAGTTTTGTCATGACAGACGCCGCGAAGTTGCTCGCCGCTTCCCAGTGCTCCGGAGACTGGAGCATCAGCGGCACCAGGTTCTGAGCGGTAATAGCACCACCCAGGGTGACTTCAAGAATGCTTCTAGTTTCGGAAAATCTGCCGCACGAGAAAATTACATGCTCGGCATCCTCCTCAACTCCTCGCCCGCACCATGAGCACTCCGCAGACTCTTCGTGCCCAAAACGATGCAAGTATTTCCGAAAGCAACCATGCCCGCTGAGGAGCTGCGCCAGGTGGAAATTGACTTGCCCGTGCCTTCGTTCCACCCACTGCTCAATGGCCGGGATGAGCTGGTGAGTCCACCGTCCCTTGGTGGACGTATCCCAGCGATGTTGCCACTTGGACAGGCTCTGCTGCTTGCATGCCGTGCGCACATGTCTCTTCTCCGCGTCGGTGATGCCTCTGCCGTGAGTCTCCTGTAATACGTGGCCCGCTCGTCCGCCAGCAGCTCGATGGGAGCCACTCCAGCGATCACGTGGGCTGCCTCGTCGGAGACCGTTCTAAAAGCGCAGATGATCCGTAGCGAGGAGGCGGTGCGTGGATACTAATCCTCGGGCGTAGCTCGCCGTTTTGAGGGCGCTGGTCCAGACCGGTGCCGCATAGAGCATCACCGATCTCGTCACGCTAGTTAAAAGGATTCTCCGCCAGTGTTTTGGTCCACGGGTGTTCAGCATTAGTCTTGTAAGTGCCGCATTACTGGACGCTGCCTTCGCACTCGTGTAGGCTAGGTGCTCTCGGAAACAGAGCCGTGTGTCGATCATGACCCCCAGATATTTCACCGCTCTCTTGGACGTCACTGTGGTGTCTGCGACCCTGATGCAGGCCGTCTCCACCTTCTTGCGGCTGGACACCAGCACTGCCTCGGTCTTTTGAGGCGCGAGCTCAAGTCCGACTTGTTCCAGCCACTGCTGGATGAGCGAGATCGTCTGGTTGCAGGTCGACTCCGCCAGGGTCAGCTCTTTCGCAACCACCAGTATGGCCACGTCGTCTGCGAAGCCCACCACGTGCACTCCTCGGGGGAGCCTGAGTCGCAAGATGCCGTCGTACATCACATTCCAGAGTAGAGGGCCCAGCACCGAACCCGGGGGACGCCACCAGTCACCTCGTATTGCTCTGTACCGGTCTGCGTATCGTACAGTAGCAGCCTCCCTTCGAAGTAGCTACGCACCATCCGTAGCAGATAAGCTGGGGTATTGAAGCTCTCGAGGGCCCTCAGAATGCAGCTCCACCTTGCTGTGTTGAACGCATTTCTGATGTCAAGCGTGACCATCAGGTGTAATGTACCTGGTATTATAAGGGTGGTGTTTGCTGCGACATACACCACAAACTAGACAACGTCAGTATGAGATCATGGTTAGCACGTTGGGATTCTTTCGGCTGGGGGGGCTCGTCGGACGGGGGGATCTTTCTGTTGTTCTAGTTGTTACACTCACAAGAGATTCTGTGCTAACCTGGCCGTTATTAGGTGTCGAAATTTAAGTTAAAATGCAATATGCATCGCCGCTCTGAGTCAGATGTAAGGACTCCACGTTACCCACCCAACCATGTTAACTACTGCTCATTCTTTAAGTGTTAACCCTTTTTTGTGTTATACGTTCCTTTTCTCAATACCCCATTATAATTTCTCTACTCCATATTTCTCAAAATAAATCTTCAATATATTTCCTCAATAAATGACATGACTTCAAAACTAAAGACTAGAATAACAGGTATATAAATCAATAAAGATGGATATGTATGTAGTTAGACGTTAATATATGAATAGAGAAAATCTATGACAAATCATTAATATGGTGGCTTACAAATTTCGTTCCATCGCTGCAACAGGCCTGCATGCATTGACGTTCCACCTAGCTAAGAACATTAACAGTATGTACAATGTGTAGGAAGTTAAAAGAAAAGTGAAAGAAATCATAAAAAAAAAAAATAATGATATAAGTATATGTATTAGTATAAATAAGTAACTCCGTTTCATTCATCCATCCTTATTGTGCACCTTCCAACATCCAGCATGACGATGTCCATCCAGACCCTGACCAAATGGTCCGTCATACCCGGTGTTGACTGTCTGTTGGTATGCACACGTGCGCTCGTCTGAGGTCAAAAGGTCGATGGAAAACACCTCTAGAAAAATCCTCTGGAGCTAGATCTCCAATCAACGATGTATATGGGCGCGAACCAAAGCAAACTTAGCCTTTAATTGGCATATAACAAAGACCCTTTCCAGAAAACACAAAATTTTATTAGTCTACATGCCATGTGTGTTACGTCATAGAAAAATTACCTTTCGGGCTCGCAACTGGGTTTAATTCGAATAAAGATCCTTATAAACCAGAGCACAAATCGGCCAAGACTGCCTTAGCATGTGCACCATGCCCCTAGGAAAATCACTACGTTAGACACTTTTAAAACTTTTACCCACTTGAGGTTAATTACCTGATCGGACTAGCTATCACCTTATTTTTTTTTTGCCTCAATATTTTCCGATATGAATTTTAAGCACGACTAGTTGCACTCAGGTTATATCTCCTGTTTTAACGGGACTAGCAACGATGCACTGCTCTTTTATAATGTTTTTCTCTTTGCAGAATTTAACCAACAAAAAAAACACGTGTTATAAAAAATTTGTATGCACTTGTTGTCTGGCAGCAACTGACCTTTCACAATTCGTTGGCACAGATCGAATGATCTAAGGCCTAAGCTTCGGTTTTGCATTACCTTTCCCACCCACGCCTTTAAAGCACGTCTGTATCATATACGATCTAAGCTAAAGCATAAAGCATAAAGCTCGCTTGACCGGCTAGAGCTTTCTATCGCATACATACAGCTGCAGCTACAGTGCTGTGCACATAAATAGGTTGAAATATAAAACGCGAAATTATGAGCCGTCACAGCACAGGTTATTTTTAAACTGTTCTACTGGGTCAAAATAAGCTGGAAAACGGTCATATTTCAGTTAAGCATTTCTGCAGGTCTTTGGCATGGAACCTTCCTATCAGTTGACCATCTTCTTCTAATTCATAACAATGATTACCAAACTTTTGAACGACAGTTGCTTTCACAAATTTAGGAGCTAATTTTGCATTAAAAGCCTTGATCTTACTACTTTTGAGTGAAGTTTCTCCTAAATACATGTTCACCAGGTTCAAACGTAACGTACCTAGTACGCAAATCGTATGTTCTTTTATTAGTTTGATATGCCCTACTTATGTTCTCGATTATTTTGTTTCTAACCATTTGCAGTTTGTCTGAAGTCAAGATGTTCTCGCCCTCTTTTTAGCATTTCTATTCTCCTCAGCAGCTCATAATTGTGTGCGTGCGTTATCATATGATTACCGAACAAAGCAAAATATGGAGAGAATCCAATTGCAGTATGATGCGAAGATCTCAATGCGAACGATATTTCACCGAGTTTATCATCCCATAGCCGTTGGTCTTTACCTAGATAAGCCCTGATACCAGATATGATTGATCTATTAAGGCGCTCTGAGGCATTAGACTGTGGGCTATAAATTGCTGTAAACAAATGCTTTATCCCATACTTCTGCAAGAATGTCTGAAACATATTCGATCTAAACTGGCTCCCGTTATCTGTAACTACAAATTCTGGTATACCGAATACATGGAATATATTTGTTTTTAGGAATTCTATGGTGAAATCTGTGGTAAATTTCTTCAATGGCTTCAAGAAATGAAACTTGGTTAGATGATCCAAAACAACGAATACACCTATGTTTCCCTGCTTGGATCTAGGATAAGGTCCTATAAAATCCATATAAAGCCGTTGAAATGGGCGTTCAGAAACTACCGGATTTCCCATTGGAGGTTTAAGCGTTGTGTTTGGAGCTTTTCACTTGTTTGCAAACTTCGCATCTCGAAACAAACTCTTTGACGTCTTTAACCATTTGTGGCCAAAATAGGTTTCGACGAAGTTTTTCCAACGATTTCCCGATGCCGCCATGAGAACTATGAGGAGGTGCGTGTGTATTATACAATACAGACCGCGTCAATTCTGATGGTACCCAAAGTTTCCAGCAGCTTGACTCTGACACTGGGTCGCCTTGGTAGAACTGAGTTCGCTTGTAAATGTAACGATCTACAATTTTCAAATCCGGCAAACTGCTTTGATTTTCTGTAATGGTATCTTTTAATGTCGTATAGCTTGTGGAATAGAAGTGAGGCGACTGTAAGTCAACATCTGGCAACACAACTTATATTTCGCTTACCTCTTCGGTCGGTAGTCTCGAAAGAGCGTCCGGAACTATGTTCAAGCTCCCTTTTCTATGTTCTATTTCAAAATTATAATGCTGTAATTTCAGTGCCCATCTAGCTAATCTGCCATTCAAGTCTGTCTGTCTCATTAGCCATTTTAAGCTAGCATGGTCTGTTATGACTTTGAACTCCAGCCCCTCTACATACTCTCTAAATTTTTCTATGCTCAATACTGCAGCTAAACACTCCAATTCAGTTACACAGTACTTTTGTTGGGCTTGATTAAGCTTATAGGAAAAATATGCAATTGGCCTTTCTATGCCATCTTCATCCAACTGTGCTAGTACTCCACCGACACCTATATTGGATGCATCACATTGGATTATAAACGGTTTCTCAAAATTGGGTGTGACTAATAACGGTGCTGATGTTAACTGATGCTTTACCTCATCAAAGGCTTGCTGTGCATCCTCAGTCCATTTAAAAGACTTAGCCTTCTTGGTTAGATCTGTGACCGGTGCTGTCAGGGATGCATAGTTTTCTATAAATCTACGATACCAACCTGCACAACCTAGAAACTTACGAAGCTCTTTTACTGAACGAGGTGGAATCAAATTTTTAATAGCAGAGACTTTTTCTGAATCAACCTTAATGCAACCTTTACCTATTACATAACCAAGATAACGAACTTCAGGAACACACCAGCGACATTTGTCTAAGTTCAACGTCAGACCTGCGTTTCTCAAAACAGTAGCCATTTCAGTCAACAGTCCCATGTGATCCTCAAATGTTTCACTAACTAACAACAAATCATCGAGATAGACAAAGACTCTATTTTTGAAATGGGGTGGAATAATTATATCCATCAATCGACACATTGTTTGTGCAGCGTTCGTCAATCCAAAAGGCATAACTCTAAACCTGTACAATGGACGATTAGGTACAGGCGTGCTTCAGGTCTAAGGATGAAATAAATTCCGCTTTCGGTAACCTTGATAAAATACCATTTATCTTGGGTTGTGGATAAGCATCCTTAATCGTTACCAAGTTAACCTTGCGTGAATCTAGACACATACGAAATTTGCTACCCTTTTTGTACTACAGAAACTTGACTACTCCAAGAACAAGTGGGCGGAGCTACTTCAATTACTCCTAAACCGAGCATGTTATCAATTTCAGCATGGATCCTTTTTTTCTATCGCAGGTGATACTGAGAAATATCTTTGTTTAATGGGTTTTGCCGATGGAATTAATTCAATTGAATGCTCTAACATGGACGTTTTTCCCAAGCCATCACTATTAAAATCTGGAAACAAAGCTACAACTTTCGCCATGCAATGTTGTTGTTTTGCATTTAAACATTCTGGTAATTCAATCTCGCTTATAGATACTGTATTCACTAATTTCTGCATCAGGCCAAAAGTATTCCAAAAAATTCATTCCAAGATATAGGTCTTGTTTTAAATCCGGAATTATATATAAGGTTAGCCATCTAGTCTGATTTCTAAAGATAACTTCAGTTTCTAAATAACCAAGTATTTTATATTTTTGTCCTCCAGCAGTTTCAACCTGCGATTTGCTTGCAATATAGGGCGTTTTCTTGCTTATAAATTCTTTCGCAGCTTCTCCACTAAGGCATGAAACTGATGCACCGGAATCTAAAAAGTCCTCCATAGGTTTTACCAAAGATATTTACTTCTACAAACGGTCTAATATCTCTTTTCATATCAACAATTGAATCTAGACTTAATGATATACTCCTCCTTCTATCTCTAACTTTTCTTATAAAAGTTGCGAAGACGGACGGTATTTCTCTTAGTTCTGATACAAATGGGTTTTGTCTGAATCAATTTTACTACTAAATATCTTATTTCTTATATCTTCATAGTTTCGAAGTCTTATATGATATGGGGACTATCGGATATAATTTACCTTGCATATTTTTTAGAATTTAAATATTTAGGAATTATATTAACGTTCGGAGTAAGAAGAAAAATGCTCTTTATTTAATGTTGAGGATTTGAGCGGTAACTGCTGTTTTGTTGCCGCTCAACCGTCGGTTTTCCTGACAGGTTTCACAATTTGGTCTTATTATGTTTTCAGCTCCACAACCTAAGCAAAATATATTTTTTTGTCAGATTGGCAATCTACGTGTTTATGGCCAACCTTGCGACAATTCAACAACGCGTCTCTTTCTTCTCTTCTAATGCTCTTGTTCGTTTTAGTTCACAAATCTCTTGTTCTTCTAGATAGTCATCTGAACATTCCTTGCCATAATCCACTTCATTAACTTGTTTTCTTGTGTTATTCTTCAGGCTAGTAGCATTATACTCCTCGCTAAAAGCTTCCCGCCTAAGAACCAACTTTCTTAACTGGCTGACCGAATTTATTTCTATGTAAAACAACTCCTTTCTCATCCACGGTCTCAGATTTCTTTTCAGGATTGACGTTAGTTGACTCTCGCTAATAGGTATTGTAAGCGATCTACTAAATGCATAACTGCGTTATGAAATTCGTCAAAGCTTTCATTAATTTGCTGCTTGCGATCTCTTATCAGTTCTCTCGTCGTCGTCTGATAGCGGTTCAAGAAAATATGAATTTAGCGACTTGCAAAGATCGGACCAATTTACTCTATCAACAGTGCGTCTGTACCTCCAGAACCATTCACTTGCTCTACCACTGAAAAGAATATGGATGTGGTCACACAAAATATCAAAATTTCCTCTCAAGCTGTCGTTCGTCAATGCTGTAATCATGTAAATAAATTTTTTCCTACTGGCATGCCACTGCGCGAGCCATTATACTGCACTTTCCAGCTACTAATTAAATTTGCTACCTTTCCTGCATCGCGGCTTAGATTGAAATTATTATTTCTCCAAGTTGCATTGGGTATGAAAGTGGGTGCATCTCTATCAAAGCTAAATAATGACGCTCTAGTAGTTCTTCTTCCCCAATCAGGTTCGTTATTATCTACATTTTCATTTTACATCGATGTTGCAGTTAGGTAATTCCTCAGTCCTTCCTGACTTATCCGTTGTTAGCTTCGAAATTTGCCGAGACAGTTCCGATATCATTGATTGCATTTGATTAATTTTTTGAAGTAACCTGCTGCTCTACCTGTGATAGTATACGCTGCTCTAGCAAACCTACGTCTTGATACGGGTTTTCCACCGAAGCAGAATTAGGCAATATGTTGCTGTTATCATTGGGATCTACTATCTCGCTTGGTTGCTGCAACTGTTTCTTTTTCTTCTTTTTTTGGCTATTCGTTAGCAAAACTCTTTCTGAACTGTTTGTTTCTGGGTTCAGATTGTGGTCTGCAACGTTTTCGGGAAGAACTTCTAAGAGACTGTTTCTTGTAACATTGTTCTGGCATGTTGGACACGATCGTGACTTATCAAGCCAATTCAAAATACAGTTTCTATGGAAAATATGTTTACACCGTGTAATCAGTTTTAAATCCAGAGAAATTATTGGGTTTGAACAGACTATGCAAATCTGTTCGTTATTTGCGGTACTGGTCATATCTAAACTCCGTCTTACGGCCATGGTGCACAAAGATCAATCTCTAATAACTTCGCCAAATAAATGCTCGAATTACAAAACTCTCTCAAAAGGTATATATACTGTTAAAGGGTATTGAGATCTGGAACATATAAAGATTACGGCAATACATACAACACTCTTACTTTTCAAAAAAAAATATACTATATGTAAAAAAAAATATTGTCTCCAACAAGGACTGAAGCTTCAGAAGATATATAACAACGGTTCCGGGCAGTAACATTTAATGACTAGCATTCTAAATATTAAAAGATATCCACAGGCCTTGCTACAATTTCTTTCACCTAGTTCCTGGCATGCACATAGAACTGTTGTTCCCCTACCGTTTCGGACAGAATGGACTGTGACTAGCACCAACCATTGCAGTTTTCAGAAAGGAAAGAACGCAACGAGATTCTACTTGCTGACAATAACTGGGACACCAAATTATTGTTTTTGTTTTCTGTGTCGGGCCCCACGTTGGGCGCCACTTTTGTGTAATGTACCTGGTATTATAAGGGTGGTGTTTGCTGCGACATACACCACAAACTAGACAACGTCAGTATGAGATCATGGTTAGCACGTTGGGATTCTTTCGGCTGGGGCTCGTCGGACGGGGGATCTTTCTGTTGTTCTAGTTGTTACACTCACAAGAGATTCTGTGCTAACCTGGCCGTTATTAGGTGTCGAAATTTAAGTTAAAATGCAATATGCATCGCCGCTCTGAGTCAGATGTAAGGACTCCACGTTACCCCCCAACCATGTTAACTACTGCTCATTCTTTAAGTGTTAACCCTTTTGTGTTATATGTTCCTTTTCTCAATACCCCATTATAATTTCTCTACTCCATATTTCTCAAAATAAATCTTCAATATATTTCCTCAATAAATGACATGACTTCAAAACTAAAGACTAGAATAACAGGTATATAAATCAATAAAGATGGATATGTATGTAGTTAGACGTTAATATATGAATAGAAAATCTATGACAAATCATTAATATGGTGGCTTACAAATTTCGTTCCATCGCTGCAACAGGCCTGCATGCATTGACGTTCCACCTAGCTAAGAACATTAACAGTATGTACAATGTGTAGGAAGTTAAAGAAAAGTGAAAGAAATCATAAAAAAAAATAATGATATAAGTATATGTATTAGTATAAATAAGTAACTCCGTTTCATTCATCCATCCTTATTGTGCACCCCTTCCAACATCCAGCATGACGATGTCCATCCAGACCCTGACCAAATGGTCCGTCATACCCGGTGTTGACTGTCTGTTGGTATGCACACGTGCGCTCGTCTGAGGTCAAAAGGTCGATGGAAAACACCTCTAGAAAAAATCCTCTGGAGCTAGATCTCCAATCAACGATGTATATGGGCGCGAACCAAAGCAAACTTAGCCTTTAATTGGCATATAACAAAGACCCTTTCCAGAAAACACAAAATTTTATTAGTCTACATGCCATGTGTGTGTTACGTCATAGAAAAATTACCTTTCGGGCTCGCAACTGGGTTTTAATTCCGAATAAAGATCCTTATAAACCAGAGCACAAATCGGCCAAGACTGCCTTAGCATGTGCACCATGCCCCTAGGAAAATCACTACGTTAGACACTTTTAAAACTTTTACCCACTTGAGGTTAATTACCTGATCGGACTAGCTATCACCTTATTTTTTTTTTTTTTGCCTCAATATTTTCCGATAAAATTTTAAGCACGACTAGTTGCACTCAGGTTATATCTCCTGTTTTAACGGGACTAGCAACGATGCACTGCTCTTTTATAATGTTTTTCTCTTTGCAGAATTTAACCAACAAAAAAACACGTGTTATAAAAATTTGTATGCACTTGTTGTCTGGCAGCAACTGACCTTTCACAATTCGTTGGCACAGATCGAATGATCTAAGGCCTAAGCTTCGGTTTTGCATTACCTTTCCCACCCACGCCTTTAAAGCACGTCTGTATCATATACGATCTAAGCTAAAGCATAAAGCATAAAGCTCGCTTGACCGGCTAGAGCTTTCTATCGCATACATACAGCTGCAGCTACAGTGCTGTGCACATAAATAGGTTGAAATATAAAACGCGAAATTATGAGCCGTCACACAGGCAGTACTCCTTCCCTCCCCTTTCCACCGCGTGCCGGCGATTGCGGTGGAAGCTATGTCCACCACCCGGTTTATGGCGTCGATGGTCGATTTGGCTTTGCGGAATCCATATTGGTGCGGTGAGAGATCGCCCGCCTCCGTAATGGCTCGTGTTAAGCGGGAGCACAACACCCTCTCGAGCAGCTTTCCTGCTGTGTCAATCAGGCAGATTGGCCTGTAGGACGACGCTGGCCCTGGCGGTTTGCCCGGCTTGGGAATAAGCACCAGTTTCTGCTTCTTCCACCTTTCAGGAAAGACTCCTTCTCGAAGGCACTGGTTCAGAAGCGCAGCGAAGATTTCTGGTCGCAAGGAGAGGGCGAGAATCAGGGCTCTATTTGGAATAGAGTCAGGCCCTGGTGCCTTGTTCGGGTTTATACTCCTGGCTGCGATTCTCACCTCCTCCAGCGTCACTTCATCAAAAAGGCGGGCTGGTTTGAGGTTTCCTGTGGGCTGGGGGTCTCCTCTATGTGGTCCGCCATGTGCGGAAAGAGCTCCTCGACAATGGATCTGACTAGGTCCGGGTCCGATGGGGGGTGTCTGCTTTTGCCGCCCAGTTTGTCGGCCACTAACCGATATGCCCTTCCCCAGGGGTCGTGCTCAGCAGTGTCGCAGAGCGCCAGGAAGAACTTGCGCTTGCTCTCCTTTATGGCCGTCTTGAGCGCGCGTCTGCAGTCCCTAAAAGCCACCTGCAGTTGACCGCCTAAAGGGTTTCCGCGTGATCGCTGGCAACGTCGACGTGCATGGTTGCATTCCCGGCGTAGCTGGGCAATCCTCTCGTTCCACCAGAACACGGGTCGGTGGTGGCGACCATATTGCCTCCTCTTGGCCATAGAGGCTTCGCATGCTGACTCCAGGCCCTCCATGACGTGGTTTGCCATGCATTCCGCATTTCCACCCGCCGTAAGGTTCGCCGCCAGCTCTGCGAACAGCGCCGTGTTCATGCTGTCGGCGCGGTAGCATTTCCATCTGGGCTCTGCCGGTACTGTGCTACCTCTCCGCTGTCCGATATGGCATATGATTGCCACATGATCGCTCGCCGTGTAGGCGCTGCTGATGCTCCAGCTAGTTAGATTGTAGAGCGAGCTGCTGACCAGGGGTGAGATCAACGACTGAACCGACTCCTGCTCTAGAGAAGGTGTGCTCCCTTCCCTGGTTAAGAAGAGCGATGTCCAATGGGGCGAAAGTCTCCAGCACCGCCCTGCCTCTTGCATTTGTCGAAACGCTTCCCCACTCCTCAGCCCATGCGTTGAAGTCGCCTCAATAGCCACTGGGTGTCGGCCTCTGACATCCGCCGCAAGGTTATCGAGGATACCTGCAAACTCGTAGAGGGATAGGCTTGGGGCGAGGTAGACGCTATAGACCCACGTAGCTCCAACCTTTGCACGAACATACCCACTCGCACGGCTAATGTCGGTGAACTGATAATCGCCGCACATCCACAGCGCCGCCTTTTTGGTCAAATCTAGAATAAAGTCAGCCGACTCCCTGACCTTGTATGGCTCGCTAAGGACTGCGAGGTCTATCTTCAACTCCGCTACAGTTTGGCTCAAGAGGTCTTGAGCCGCAGCACAGTGGTTGAGGTTAAGCTGCAGTAGCTTCATCTTTGGGGCGGCATGCTGGATCCTCCCCTTGGCTGCTGGACATCTTGAGCTGCCCGCGTAATGTTGCGTCTCCTTGGCTTTGTTGGCGATGCAGATGAAGCAGCTTGGGTCGCTCTGGCAGGTAGCTGCTTTGTGCCCATCTGCACCACACCTGAGGCAGCATCCGGTGCGATCCACCGTGCTTTTTGCACACGGCTGCAAGATGTCCAAACTCTAGACATCGGTAGCATCGCCTCTGAGATATCCGCTGCCGGAGCCTACAGATCGACCACCCGACTTTTGATCTTCCCCGGTACCAGCAGGGCTTTTGCCTGGGTGGGGGCAAGCACACAAACGCTATTTGCGTTCCAGCATAAGACGGCCTCAGGCTTTTGACCGCTGCAATGTCCACGCAGGGTACGCCGACATTTGCCGCCACCGCTGCTGCGACATCCTCCTTTGTGACCAGGCTGTCAAGGTCTCTGATCTCCACACAGAGCTCCTCGGTCACCGCCCTAATGCCGGATTGCATGCCCAGTGCCTCGCCGATGACCTCCTTGAGCTTCGCCGTGTTGCTCTTGCTCGCGCCATCTAGCTCAAGCAGCAGCTCGCCCTTTGCCGTCCTCCGGATCCTGCTTACGTTTTCGCCCACTTCCTTGAGCTTACCGTCCTCTATAGCTTAGCTCTCCCTGGGGCTGGATTATTATCGCGTCCGGCCTCGGCTCGCGGGGACGAGGTTCCTTTTTCTTCCTCACCTTGGGGCCCACCTGTTGCCATCTGAGCTGCTTTCTCGCGGCTGGGGTGGCAGCATGGTCCACTGCGCCGGAGGGTGTCATCTCGACCTCATCCTGCGCTGGCAGCTCAAGCTGAGTCGTCGGTTGCTTGTAGCGGTGCCTCGTTGCCTCTTTGTAGGCCCAAGGGGCCAGCTGGGGGAGACTCTCGTAGCCTCTTCGTTCCTGCTGGTGGCGGCTTCACGGATGTTTGGGTGCTCTTGGTGGCGGTCGCAATCTCCATTGGGTGCAGCATATCGAAGTTTTTGAGAACTAGCGCCTGCAATGCAACGATTCTCAGCGCTAGATCCTTCATGGGGACATCAACGTGGCGCTGGTCGTTCATCCTCTTGACCAAATCATTCGCGCGCGTGCCTAGGGTTTTAGGAGCTGCAGTGGGTCGGAATGCGAACGCTCAGCCTCCTTGCCATCGGTACCAAGGTGGAACATGCTCGATCCGGTTGCTTTCGCAGGTGCCGAAGGTGGTGGGGATCTGGCAAGTGCGCTGCGCTTACCAAAGACTGCCTCTTCAGTCATGTTGTCAATCGGGGTTGCTCGCATCGGTTTGTAGTGAGAACTTGACGTTGAAATCGGGGGGAAAGCAAGTGCAGGAGCGGTCGTGAGTAGTTCCTTTAGTTGGTCGAAGGCCGCTTGTTTATCTGCAGTCCATGTCCATGTTTTGTCCTTTCTTGAGTAGCTGAGACATTGGTTGGACGACTGTATCAAAGTTTGGAACGAATCTTCGGTACCATGATGCCATTCCGATGCACTGACGTAGTTCCTTAAGGTTCGTGGGTGGCTTGAGTTCTTTGACGGCAGCAATCTTGTCGGGGTCTGTGTGGATACCTTCTTCGCTGATGACGTGACCAAGATATTTGATCCGGTTTTGGAAAAATGTGCACTTTTCCGCGTTTATCCGCAGGTTCGCTTTTCGAAGGCGAGAGAGGACTATTGCCAGGTTGTGTAGATGGTCCTTGAAGTCTCGTCCGACTACGACAATGTCGTCTAAATATGCGAATGCGTAGGGTTCCATGTCGGCACCGATCACGGTATCAAAGGGCCCGTTGGAATGTTGCTGGTGCAGAATGTAATCTGAAGGGCATCACTTTCCATTGATAGAGACCTCTTCCGGGGACCGTGAAGGCGGTGGCTTCTCGACTTCCGTTGGCCATGGGTATTTGCCAGTATCCGTTCTTCAGATCGAGGGTGGTAATGAAGCGGGCGTTCTGTAGGCGCTCCAAGATGTAGTTGATTCTGGGCAGTGGGTATGCGTCAGGAATAGGGTGAGTGTTGAGCTGTCGGTAGTCCACGCACATGCGCCATTTGCCGTTCTTTTTACGCACGAGTACGATGGGGGCGCTGTGTGGGCTTCATGAGGGTTCGATGAGACCTTCCTGGATCAGTTGGTCGACTTGCTCGTCGATAATCCGCATCATGGCTGGGTTCTTTGGGTAGTACCTCTGTTTGATGGGTCGATTATCCATCATGACGATGGTGTGCTCGGCGATGTTGGAGGTCCCGTGGAGATTATTGAACTTTGGAAGTTCTGTGTCCAGAAATTCTTGGATCTGTGGCGCTATGTCCGGCGGCCAGGGATCGGAGATCAATTCTGGGTCGGGTTCGGTGAGATCGGGGGTGTCGGGGTCCTTGGGCTGGCTGGGGTCTTCTGGGAGGATAGTGTTTTCGTGTTTTCCGTTGTGGGCCGGTTCTTCGCTTTCGCTGTGGTTGGTTTCGGTGTCGAATTCTTCGTTGCATTATTGGGTGCCGTCTACTTTGCGGTAGGTCGGGGACGTGTGTTCGCTGTGGTTGGTTTCGGGGTCGTATTCTTCGTTGCGGTATTGGGTGCCGTATTCTTTGTGGTAGGTCGGGGACGTGGTTGACCTAGATTTCTTGTTGCTGAGGTTGGTGACTTGTACGTAATTGGATTGAAGTGACGGTGGCATTGGCGTGACGTGGCGATCTTGTAGCTTTAGCAGCGTGGTGCCGCATTGGATCGTCGTTTCGATGGCACATAGGAAGTCCATGCCGACTATAACTCGCTCCAGCATGTTGGGGAGGACCAGGGTGGGATTTGGGCCTCTCGTTGATCCAGCTTGATGTGCGCCAGTAGAACTTGTCTGTCTCTCTCTGACTGAGCCGTCAGCCAGGCGTATGCGGACGCATGCATCTTGCAGGTTGGAGTTGTTGTTTAGTTGTCGGGCCAGGTTGTCGTTGAAGAAACTTCGGGATGCCCCGGTGTCGATGGTGGCTTCCGTTGTTTATCCTCCTATTGTCACTATCGCCACTATTCGGCCGTCATTCACGTGTAATGGGTTGCTTAGTCGCGGGTCTGCGGAGGCGTCGTTCTCGGCTGATCCCGGATCAGTTGAGGACGCGTGTCGTTTCCCGACGTGGCTCGGCGGGAGCAGTCAACGGTTCGAGTGCCGTGCTTTCCACATTCCCAGCAGAATAGGATCGAAGCGTTGGTGCAGTCGTAGGCGGCGTGTCCAGCTTGACCACATCGGCGACAGGCTGCGCGTGGGTTGGCAATGGGAGTGGTAATCATTCGATGGGCGACGTCTTGGTTCGTTGTACTATTTCGATTCGATGACTGTCTGCGAGGTGTGTCTGCTGAATCCCAATGGGGTCTGCGAAAGGGCGTTCGGTAGGCGTCACTCTCTCTGCGGTCTGGATGCCTTGCCGGCCTGGTGTCTCTTGGTGGGCTTCGCATGGGTGCGGGGGCCGTTGCGCGAAAATTCCTCTCGTGAATAAGCTCGTACTCTGCCGCTAATCGGGTTAGCTGTGACAAGTTTTCAATTCGTCTCGTCGCACGTATTGCTTGAGTCCTGGTAGGGCGTTGTCGTAGATCCGGTAAAGCTCCGTGTCTAGGTTGTACTTGCATGGTGCATGAGTAGACGTATCTCGATGAGATAGTCTTTGAATGGTTCTCCCACCGCTTGCTTGCGGCCTCGGATCTGGTCGTCCAATTGTTCGATACACCTTGGCGGCAGAAAATATGTCAGAAACTCCTGGCGGAAGTGTACCCAGGAACTGCCCCTGTAGTTGACTGGTCCGGTACCAGCGATTGGCTCGGTTGGTGAGTAGTTCGGCCATGCTCCGAGGCAACTGGTTGTGTGTCCACTCCGTAGGCACGTGCGCGTTCCTCGAGTAGTTCCAGAAACGATAGTGGGTCATCTTCTCCGTTGAACTGGATGCCCCATACGCGGATGCGTTCTGCCGTGCGTGCGACGTGGTTATAGTTGGGCCCGATTATGGGTGCGTCAATCGACGGTATAATTCTCTGTGTGGGCGCACGGGAGGTTTCCATAGCGGGCGGACCTGGAAGATTGGCGGCTGTGACCACTGGTGGTCGCGGCGCGGGCTCTGGGGCTGCGGGGACATGCAAGCTGGCTTTGGGGTCCCATCTTCCGGTGCCTGATGGTCCTGGATTAGTGGACAGCGGGCACTTGGGCGTCCTGCTGGTCTTGCATATTGTCTCGAGTTCTGCCAAAGCGAGTTCAGGCACACGGGGAGTGGTCCGGCGAATGGTATGGCAAAGTTGTTTGCGCAACTCTTCAGCAGTTCCTTCGGTGTCAAATTCGAACTCCTTGGCGAAGGCCTCCAGCTCGTCTCGGCGGCGGCGCTTGTAAATCCAGCCGATGCTGACGCCTGGATTGGCGACTGGCTCGCTGGTGTGGAAATCAATGCTCGCGCGTCGTCTTCGTAGGCTTCCATGGTGATTGGACTGGAGTTTTCCTCGGCGTTGTTTTGGGCACTTTTCACTGTTTTAGCACTTGGTCACTGCGTATATTTTCCCGGGGCACTCGCGACTGGATTCGGGTGGGTGCGCGAATTTGGTTTTGTACCGGACTTGTATTCTGTGGTTAGCTCTACTATTCTTTCTCGGTGGCCGTGGGTCTTTAATCCACGTAGCCCCGTGTTAAGGATTTTCTCTTTAAGTTTCCTTAAAAGTTGCTGTGAAAGTTGGCTTTGAAATCTCCTTAAAAGTTTCCGTAAGTCCCCTGCTCGGGCGCCACTTGTAATGATACCTATTTCAGACTGAGGTAAAGCTCACTCTGTCCAGGGTTCTCTACAAGAAATTTTGTAGTATTGCTGGAACTTTAGGGTGGGGCTTGGCCGTGAGACCGAAAGTGGAGCGGGCGTAGAGTCTTGTTAACGTGTAGGTACTTTGGGTGATCGCACTTGGCGATGAAAGGAAAATTGACACCTGAGTTTTGGTGTATGCGGTGATATGGTTTGTTGCGTCACCTGATTTTGTGTTCGCGCTCGGCGAAGAAATGATGACACTTCGTGAGTTTGTTTTTGATGTTATTTAAATGGTTTTATTTGTGTTCTGTATTGCTTTTTCTCGGGGTTTTGGTGTCGTGTAGTGGTTTCTTGTATAGTGTTCTTGCGAGGCGTGGTGCTGATAGCCGCGGCGGATGTACTGCCGATACGGTTTAGAGAAAGGCGATGGACTGCCGTTTTGGTTTATGATAGGCGATGGACTGCCGTGTTTAGGTTAGGCGATGGACTGCCCTTTCGGTTTAGGTTAGGCGATGGACTGCCGTTTTGGTTTATGACAGGCGATGGACTGCCAATAGCGTTGGCTGATAGACTGCCGATACGGTTTAGAATAGGCGATGGACTGCCCCGATGGATCGCGGGCTCGGCAACTATTTAAGGCCGATTTCCAGTGCTGAGTCCGCAAGTCTGGGTGCTGGGTTGGTGTCGAGTTCTCCTGCGCGTGCCACCGACACGGTCATTGCCTCGGATGCACAGGGAAAAGCAGTCTGGGCTGTGGTTTTTGGCCGGTATTCGACCAAGGAATGACCTGCTTTGGAGTTGTGCATAACTGGGGGGCGGGGGAGACTAGATGGCGCGTGTGTCGATTCTGCATGAATCGATCGGCGCGTGGGACAATTGTAAATGTCCGGTGTATGGTGTTTGTGTTGTTGGATTTATATGCAAACGTAATTTAGTGCTATTAGTACGAATATGAAATGCAAAGTAACTTAGTGCTATCAGTATGAATATCTATACGAATGTAACGGTTCGTTACAAAGGACCAATCATTTGCATGGTTCAATGGGCCAACACCCAGATGAACCGCATAAATTTCTGCAAATATATTTCATTTCGTCGATGAAGGATCACCTTAATGTGCGGTGCAATATACAGGGAACACTAATAGTTAAAGAGACGAATTATTGAACAGTTGCAAAGAATTTTTTCACGCTAATAATGCTGTGGTTGATATGTTCAAAACAGCATTAAAACGAATGCCATTAGATATGCCCAAATTTGTCATAAGAGCGTGTAAAGCGAGACAATTCTGAGAATTATCAGAATTATGCTTGGTTAAGTCAACGAGCAATTCTTGCCGCAAAGAATACTGATGTACACGCACTGAATTTCACAATTCAAAAAATTGCTGACGATTTGGTGACATACAAATCTGTTGATTCCATAACAAATCCCGATTGATGTAGTAAATTATCCAACGGAGTTTTTGAACTCTCTGGAGTTACCTTGGGAGTTACACCAGTTATGTGGTGGAAACATAACTTGCAACTCAAAGTTGGTACAGTTATTATGATATTGCGTAATTTGAATCCACCGCGACTTTGCAACGGTACTCGACTTTCGAATATTTAAAAGACCTATGCCGAATTTGATTGAGGCAACCATTATTAACGGAAAGTACGCAGGTGAAAATGTATGTATTCCTCGAGTACCAAAGATTCCAATTAATTTCGTTTGACTTCAAAACGATTGCAATTTCCAGTTCATTTTTGCGTTCAATGACAATTAACAAGTCGCAAGGAAAATCGCTTAGTGTTTGCGGGATAAATTTAGAAAATCATTTTTTCACATGGCAGTTATACGTTGCGTGTTCACTAGTTGGGGAAAACCATCCGCTTTGTTTGTGTTAAAGCCAGACCAAAAACAAAAAATGAGTTTACCAAAGAGCACTTCAATGAAACGGATAATTTGCGAACACGCATAACGCTTCGATTCAGTATTTAATTTGGATTCACTTTTCATTTACTTAGAGAAGAAGAACTAAATAACACTTCATTTTAGTAATCAAAATGAATTCATTACTGTCCTTGAAATAAAATAAAATTTTTCCTTTTCAAATATAAAACAAAAAATGGTTCATCTTTTAATCACCAAACGAAATGTTACATAAAACGAAGGTGGCGAAACGGAGTTTCGCCGGGTTTGGGGTTAGTGTATATATGAAAATACAAACTTGAGCCACCGGATAGACACGAGTTCGGTTCGGTTAAACATTTATTTGAGAGTGAAGTCCAAATGAGTGCATCGAAGTACTTCATGAGCACAATATAAAAACAGTGCTGCCAGATTATTGTTACTTATCTAGATGCTGGTATCGATTACATTTTTAACAAACAAAATAAAATACTAGTAAGAGTGTCTATTGTTTTATTAAATGTTCTCCATTATAAATAAAAAAGCGATGATTGGTATGTAATTCCAATTTTTCTATATGTAAAATTAAACGAGGAGGGAACGTTGAGTCGAAGTTACCGCGACACAATTTGTTTACCCGCACTTAGTCAGTATATAATTTTCTATTCATCTATACTATAAATATGTAGAAAAATTTTGTGTACATATGCATGGATCTCCGCAAACGCATGGACCAAATTACATGCGGTTTTTCTTTCATTGAGAGGCAGAGAAATTTGTTTTCCAGAATACTGTTAGACTTCATCTCAAATTTCGTCTAAAAATGTTGACCTATTTCATTTCATTTTTAGTTTTGTAGTTTTAAAGATAATTGTCGAGACGATTACATTTGGGCCGGCAAACGCAAAAGGCGTCACCGAGCTGTGCCTCGAGGCGCCGTAAAAAACAAGACATTACAAAATCGCAATGAAAGTAATCGTCTACGCACAGCAAGGTCCCGTTCAAATCAAACGACGTGATGTATAAAATCTACAAAGATGTGTTGCGTTCGCGTACAATAGTGTCACCGATTACGCTTCTCGTAGGCAAGTTTTAAAGTTGGTCCAATGAACGACCGTTGTCGGCATTGTCAGGCATGTAAATTTAAAGGGATGAGATGGGATGTGCTGTGCGAGTGGTAAAAGTAAAATTGTCTGAATTGGGCAGCCCACCACAACCATTGAGCACATTACTTAATGGATTGACACCTGAGTCTAATCATTTTTTGAATAATATACGAAAGTATAAACAAATATCATAAGAGACAACTTCATGCCAACATTCAAGGTAATTAAATAGTTTTGTTTATGAGAATATAACGTTCTATCGTACATTTTTTATACGGAGATTCAAAGGTCAAAAATATATCGTTCTGATCTTTTTTTACCTTTTCGACAACGCAAGTTGTCGTGCGATTGTTGTAGTGATATTGTGCTTCATCGTAGAAATCTGCAACTTGACCGTGTATCCGAGACTCATCGTTGTTATGATGCACTCCAATATCCGATATTGTTTTGGAGCTGTCAAGATGGCTATCATTCCATTAAAACGAGAAAGAACGTACGGAGTCACTGTGACGCGACTATACTTTTATACCCGTAATCAGTCAGTACAGATGTGATTTATGTTGAATCTTCAAATTGATTGTATCAGTTTTTACATTTTTACATTTTACATTTGTTTTACTGCATATGTCATCACTACATCTACATTAGTTCTCACAACAAGATGACACGTACACTGCAGCGAGGCAGAGCATTGTGAGCGTAGTGTGAGAGAATCAGTAGCGGCTATCAACCCCTAAGGGGACTCACTGCTGAATGAAATGAAAATGCATTTCATCATTGTGGTTATAATAATGATCGTTCTGGACAACTGGTTTCGAATTTGGTAGATATGACCATTCTCTACGATTCTGTGTTTTTTCGTTTTTCTCTATCTTCAAAAATTGTGGACTTTCGTCTTTTATGGGGCGGGGGCGAAAATTTTGAAATACACTAAATTCAGGTTTGGTATCACAGGGTGTGGACAAAAAGTTTGGTTGCTCTCTAGCTTTTAAAGTCTCTGAGATCCAGTCTACACAAAATACAAAAATCCAAATCGACTCGTTTTTGTGTGAGTGCGAAAGAGAGGGAGCGAAATTTTTGTATGTTTTATCTCTATTGTGGCTATATTAATGATCCGATCCGATTCAGATTTGGACTCTGATATATATGGTCTTTTTTTTATGATTCTGCATTTTAGTTTTCTGTTATTTTAAAATTGTGGACGCCACAGATGTGCGCCTTTTTTGGGGGCGGATCATAAAATTAGGGCGAAATTTTAAGACATTTTTCTAGGAGTCAGGCATAACATCAGTCTGGTAAAAGTCATGGTTGGTGCTCAAGCTAATAATAGTGACCCCGAGCAAATTGTCGATGAAACAAGACGGACAGACAGCCAAATGATGCACAAAATATCAATATACCTTTTTACTCTTCGATGGCTACGGGTATAATGATAAATCCAGTAAATGGTAAATTAATGAATAATTTATGATTGATTTCTATTTTAATTGAAATTGAGAAGGAACAAAAAGTTAGTGCTATGAATTATTACGCATACAGGCTGCAGATACGGCACAATCTAGACAACCACATATTGAAGTGTACAGCACTTTTCCACCAGTATGAAATGTTGAAATGTATGCAAAAATTGAATCGGATCGGTTGAAGTATTCAACCAAGCCAAATCGTTCTGAAAATGTTCATTTGCGTGATGAACAACTATTAAAAACTATTGTAATGCACAAAGCGTTGGAACTATGAAAGATCCCCATGATATTTTATCACGTGTTTGATTTGGCTGATTGAAAAAATAAGGCCTAATCAAATTGACGATGTGATTTCGGCCGAAATTCCAGGTCGGACAGTGGATCCTGAATTGTTTGAAGTGGTCACCAAAGATATGATTAACGGTCCATGTGGTGCGTTGAATTTGAATTCACCATGTATGGTTGAAGGAAAATGCTCCATTTGCAAACGTTTTCCCAACAAATTTGGTCTCCGATACAGTAACGGGCAACGATGGATATCGAATATTTCGAATATCGGCGTCGATCAACTGAAGAAAATGGCCATTCGGCAAGTTTGAGAGTTCAAAATCAAGATTTGGATATTAATAATGGTTAACGTGTCATATTCCATGTTATAATCAAAGATTTATAAAGAACACATAAAAGTAGAAGTCTGTAGTTCAGTATAATCTATTAAATACATTTGCAAAGTACATCCACAAAGGAAGTCATATGGCTGTTTTTGGAGCAGTTGCTAATGTTAACGATAAAAATCACTAAAATTTCAAATGGGCGAGATACATCAGTTCAAATGAAAGAGTATTGTGCATATTATCGTTTCCGATCCATGATAGGCACCCAAGGTTCATTTAGCTGTTTATCATGAAAATGGTCAACGCTTTTTTTTTCCTACCCGGAAATGCAATGCGAAGAGCTTCGCAACCACCAGCCAACTTTACCTGCATTTTTTTTTTTTTGCGATTATTTTCATCTTTGTGTCATAGTTTTTCAAAAGTTTTTCAAAGGCGAAGACGCGAAGAAGGTGTTTATGGTCAACGAGAATTTTTCACTCATTTTTTTTCGTCTATCGAATTTACAACGAAGCATTGATCGCTATTGACCTTTGCTTGATGATAGCAAGCAAAGCATTAGCCTCATTAGGTATGACAGCGCCTAATCGTGAAATATACGACCTTTTCAACAAAGAACTGGAGCGTGAACAACAGTATAATCATGCCGAGCTCAATCCGTTTGTGCAAAACAATGAGCCAAGGATAAATATCAATCAAAGAACGGTTTACGACCAAATATTGCGAGCTATCTAAGAACAACATGGTGGACTGTTCTTTTTGGATGCAGCTGGAGGTACCGGAAAAACGTTTGTTATTTCGATTATTTGGGCTATTATTCGAGCACAAGGTAGAATCGCATCGGCTCTGGCTTCGCCTGGCATCGCTGCGACATTATTTGGATGATGGTCGCACGTCTCTGCCCTTAAGTTGCCATTGAACAAGCAGGCTGACGATAATCCTACACGCAACATTTTCAAAAAGATCTGCAATGGCGAGGTGCTGCAGCCCCTCGCCATGCACCCTGTACGACGTAAGTCATTTATGGGGATGATTGTCGCTACTGATTCTCTCACACAGAGTCTCACGGATACTCGTGCAGTGTACGTGTGTTGTTGTGAGAACTGATGTAGATGATGATGACAGATGGAGCAAACAAATGTAAAATGTAAAATGTAATAACTTATAAAAAAATTTGAAAATTTCATATAAATCACATGTGTACTGACTGAGTACGGGTATAAAAGTAGAGTCGCGTTCACACCGACTCCGTTACGTTCTTTCTCGTTTGAATTTAAAATTCTTCATAATTGAAAATTTTGAAGTTCATTAACGTTTAGAGTGTGTATCTCATTTAACAAAGAACTATATGGGTAAAGAATATGGGTACACTATATGGATATTCGATTAAACCAGTACCTGTATGTATAATAATAATAAGAATGCAGTTATGTTCTTACCCGGTAGAGCAGATATCGATTTCAAGTTTATCATTGTTAACATATCCTCCCTCGTTGTCTACAAAAGGTGGATCAGTTCCATGGATATTTATATTCCTTACTTTATTTTGAAGATTTGAAGCTTTGACTAAAATAAGATCCTTTTTTCAGTAGCGAAGCGGTATCAATGGATCCCCTAAAGTCGACTTCGCGTAATGTTGTATAGTTTTGTTTAACCTTCCACTTTTAAAATTTTCGTGTTTCTTGCTGTGAGACGCTTGACCCCAACTTCAAATCACTTTCATGTATTGCGGTATTTTTTGCTGTTCATGTGGTAGAATATTGGAGCATTCATTGCGTCTAAGGCTTGAAGCGGTATCAGAAATACTAGTAGAAATATCATAAGTTTGGTTGGCGTTACAAATAGTTTGCGCAGGATTTGCTGAGGGTAAAAATATTGCATGTCACCATTAATCTTCAAATAATCTCCACTTGTTCCTGAAGTCAAACCCTTTCGAGTTATGATTTCTAAAGTGGAATTCTTATTAACGATAAGGTTTGTGGTGCTTTTATGAACAGCACTATACGGCTGAACTTTGTTTTTTTGTTGATTAATAATATTTATATCAAAAGAAACAGGATCTTTATTAACTAATGTGCCCGATTTTGTTTCTTCTACTGGGACCTTCGTAAGATCAACGGTATTAATATTTTTAGCAAAAATTGAATCATTCGCAGCACATACTTTTTCTGAGCATAATGAGGATCGAATACATTTAAATGTTCCTTTCTTGAAGTTTCATTATCTCCGACATCTGTAATATTTGCTTTATTAGTTGCAGAATCATAGTTCTGATTTGAAAAATGCATGAGACTAGAGAAAGGACTTTCAAGAAAAATGCTTGTATTGTTCAAACGTCGACTGCACTTTGAAAGTATTCTGGGTAGGTTGCTCAACCATTTTAGAATGTCTTTGAAATATCTCATTTTGAGCTATAGAACTGGAAATATTCGGAAGACTGGTTTCACTCGTAGAAAAAAATGATTATTTGATGAGTTGATTGAATTATAAGGGGATGAGACATAATTATTATCATTTAAGCAAGAGTTAATGTCAGAATATCGTAATGATGAATACTTTTGGTAATAGTTTAATCTATCCAAGTAATTTTTTGATTCACATTATAATTTAGTTGTGGTATATATGAAGCTGACTGAATACTGTAGTTTAATAAATTTTGCATCTGAAAAAAGAAAGGTTTATGTCATATATTCTGTTTATTATATTAGTTAAAATATGTACATATGTGCATTTAAACTAACAAATGCAAAAAAATTAAATTAATAAGAAGACTGAATATGGCTATTACCCTGACCAGATGGGCTCAATGATCCGCTATCGTCCAACTCAAAACGAATTTTTAGGTCAGAGAACAGTCAATGGCCTATATATGAAGATTAAATTAAATTTAACTAAATTATTCATTAATAAAGTTTTGACCTTATTAGTGCCAGTATCAAAGCAACGCAAAACAAGTAGACAAATGTAGTAGACATGGTCAGAGTAATTAGAAAAGACGGGACATGACAACGATGCTAATAAAGGCTACTGAGGGTACGACCTAAGTAAACTAAGGAAAGGAAAGAGAATTCCATGGCAGATTCCACGATTTTCAAGTAGAGATTAATGAGCCTACTATATATAGTACAGTAGATCACGAGTTAGTGAATAAAAAAGAGTTGTTCACAGTGAATAAACAATGAACAGTGATTTATGTTTTTTTCTTATATTATATTATTTTATTTGCGCCAGAATTGTTCAATGCCATTTGAACATAACCGTACGTAGAAGGTGGGTAAAGAGATATGGTACAATGGGCCTTCGCTATTTACAATTATTTACAAAACTTGTATGGTTATTGGATGTCACGGGAAGTGAGTTCACTTGGGTGGAATCTCTTCAGTCTTCGAGAGGTTGCGGGTTGGCAAGACTGCTAGCCAGTGAGCTTGGGTGCGCCATGAGCCTGTCGGGTATCGGCTGCTATGTTGATTAAGTTGATCGCCCACCGGAACAAGGCGAAGATCGTTTTCAATTGCTCGGTTGGTCACATACCAGGGAAGCCCGGATGCCCGACGAGCAGCACGTGCCTGCACCACCCTCAGTCTGTTCAGTTGGTGCCTAGAAGCGGTGCCGCAAAATTCAAGGTCATAGGTCCAAGTCGGCGTTAAAATTGCCTTGAGCAAAAGAGCCTTCGTCGACAGCTGAAGACTTCTGGACTTCAGAGCCAATCGAGCTTCTGGAGCTTTCGAAGGCATTTCGATCTGATTGCCGTTATGTGAGTGTTTCATATATCGAAGCCGGCGACCCAACTGTACATGCCCAGGTATCAGTGGGAGGTGCTGTTTTCGATGTTTGCTACCATCAAAGGTCAGATCAAAAGCCGATCAGACGCCTTAGGGGCACGGGGCATGGCATGTCACTGGTGTAAAGGAAGTACACGATAGGACCAAGTACACTTCTTTTGGGGCACTCCTGCGTGAATCTGTGACAAGCTGGAGCGTGAGACTCTTACCTGCTATATCGAAGGTCCGATCAGCAATGAAAGAGCTCAGGATGGCGAATGATTTATGTGGAATTTTCAAATGTTTTATCAGTTTTTACATTTTAAAGTTTTTTGCTATATCTGTCATCTACATCTACAACAGTTCTCACCATTACCAAACAACTGGGAAAGGTACAACGAACAACGAGAACCAAGGTCAAAAGGGAAGGTCAAGGCACTTAAGATATAAGATAGCATTCAACGTTTCATGCATATGAGACTCTCTGCACCAAACCAAATAAAACGTTCAATGCTATCTTATACCTTCAGTGCCTTGACCTTTCCGGCAAGGAAATGGCAGCAATCTGTCTTTTGAGACTCTGGCCAATGGATGTCACAGCACATTGATCAGTCATTTTAAATGGAAAAATATCATCCCCACAAAACAGACTACTGCGTTCCGAGGGAAATAATTATCACCCACAGGGACAACTGGCTCGAGACTACCTGGGCCGTCTGGCAGCTCAGTCATACGTTCCCTCACTGTACATTGGCTAATAGGCATCAATGCACACAGGCTGAGTGCTTGCTACAACGATTTTTGTCGTAGTTGCAGAGATGAGAATGAGGAGAAAAAGGAGCACCTTATCAGTTTCTGTTTAACTCTCACTAGAAGGATTTGACAAAATATTTAGGGTCATCTTTTATAAATGACATTGCAGATACGTCAACAATGAGTACTAAAGGGATCGCAAACTTCATAAGGGCATCCGGACGGGATAACTGCAGACAAAGTGTGTCTGACAAGGGAAGAGGACATGATCCATGCCATATCACAACGGCCTAAAGTAGGTCGGGTTCCGGGCGATACGGACAACCGCCTCAACCTAACGTAGCATAATTTAAAATCTTATTTTTCTACTGGCCCAGATAAGGTTCCAAATAATGTCCTTTTAATGCTGTTTTTTTTTTTGTTTGTTTATTATTTTCACCGTGTCTCTAGAGCATTTAATTCCAACACATGTGAGCTTCTGATTTATGTGGAATTTGTAAATATTTTACATCTGTCATCTACGCGCGTACACCGCACGAGGCAGAGCGTGTGAGCGAGAGAAAAGAATGAGTAGTTGCTGAAGGGGTGAGGGATAGCTGCTGAAAATTCATTCCATCATTGTGGCTATAATAATGATTCGATCTGACCCAGATTCGGCAATCTGGCAGAAATGGTAGGGCCGGGCAAAATTTTTAAATACACTTGTCTTGATTTGGTATCACAGGGTTTTTGAAATTTTGGTTTGTCTAGCTCTTATAGTCTCTGAGATCCAGACGCTCATCTGGACGAATGGTCAAAGCAGTCGCGTTGGTGAAGAGAGCTAGAGGAACAGTGCCTCTCAAAAATTTTTTCTCCATTGTGGCTATAATAATAAGTTCTCAGGCTAGGTGTGAAGTGTTCCAGGCGACATCGTGTTGTGAAGCACAAAGGGAGCTAGTAGTCTCTGGCTTGTAAACCAACAATTGGCATTTTTCTTTAACATTTGTTCAATTTACAAATTACAAAAATTGACATTTGCCAGTCACAGACAATCGCAAAAAATAAAAGTCTGCTAGATTGGCTGTAATTAGGCCGACAAAAAGTACAAAAAGTACAGAGAGAGGACAAAAGCAAAAGTTGTTTTTGTGTTTTGGGCTTTATAGAAAACCATTTTCACAGATCCCTAATGAAAACGAGAAAAAGAACGTACGGAGTCGCTGTGAACGCGACTCTACTTTTATACCCGTACTCAGTCTGTACACATGTTATTTATGTGGAATTTTCAAATGTTTTATCAGTTTTTACATTTTACATATTTTTTGTCACAACAACTCACGTTCACTGCACGAGGAAGAATGTGTGAGCAGTGTGTGAGCGAGAGATTATCTGTAGCTATTATCATCCCCATAAATGACATACGCTGCAAATGGGGCGGGGCAAATCGATCCTGAAAATTAATTTTATCATTGTGGCTACAATAATGATCCGATCTGAACCAAATCCGGGAATCTGGTAGATATGGTCATTCTCTACTATACTGCATTTTTTCATATTTTCCTATCTTCAAAATTGTGAGTTTCATAATTTGGGTGTGCGGAAGGGGCGGGGCGAAATTTTTGAAATGCACTTTCGGTTTGGTATCACTGGAGTTAGACAGAAAGTTTGGTTGCTCTATTTTTTTACAGTCTCTGAGATTCAGGCTACATAAAAATACGAAAAACCAAAACGACTCGTTTTTGTGTGAGTGCGATAGAGAGGGAATGATGTTTTTCGTAATGGTTTTCTCTATGGTGGCTAGATTAATGATACGATCAATTCAGATTTTTTCCCTCTAATAGATGTGGTCTTTTCTCTATGGTTCTATGGTTTTAGTTTTATGTAATTTTCAAAATTGTTGACGCCACAGATGTGCGCCCTTTGTGGGGGCGGAAGTGGGCGGGGCGAAATTTTAAACTTTTTTTTCTAGGAGTGAGAGAACACATCAGTCTGGAAAAATTGGATGCTCTATCTCTTATAGCCTCCAAGCAATGGGCGACAAACAAGACGGACAGACAGACGGACAGACAGACGGACAGACGGACGGACGGACAGGCAGGGCTATATCGACTCGGCTATTGATGCTGATCAAGAATATATATAATTTATAGGGTCGGAAATTATTCCTTCTCTATTTACACACACATCCATTTTTTACCACAAATACAATATACCCTTTTACTCTTCGAGTACGGGTATAAAATGAAATTCTATAAATCTTATGGCGCTTACGGATTTTCGGTTGATTCAGCAATCTCTCGAGTCCTCTCGAGTCAGATTACATTATATTATATTATATTATTATTATATTATATATTATAGCCAGACTGAAAAAATTAATTTTCAGTTGCTACCCCTTCAGCGCTGCTACTCATTATCTCTCTTCCTTAGAACGGCGTGTTTGCGTGAGAAGTGATGTAGATGACAGAGGTAGCCAAATTATATTTAAACTGGAAACATTTTTGAAAATATAAACTGACTGATACAACGTTCTTCTCGCTTTTTCCATTTGGTATTAGGATTTGTTTTATTGTATTAAAAGAAAATTACTTTTTCATTTCGGTGAGTAATATGTTGACGTTTGGAAAACGGACATTTTTTGTGTGTTTAATAATGAGGGAGCCTAACTTTTACGGTTTTGAAAAGTAAATCACAAATTTTGTGTGAAAGTGAATACCGGCGTATGTATATGAGCCAATGGGCTTTTCAGTAGCGTTGTTTGCGATATGTTTAACAAGACAATGATAAGTTTAATATGGTTTTAAAACCATGTTTTTCGAAATGGTCTATATTGTGGCTATACTAATGATCCGATCCGATTCAGATCTGAGACTCTGATAGATATGGTCTTTTCTCTATGATTCTGCACTTCTAGTTTTTCTGTAATTTTCAAAATTGTATTCAGTACAGATGTGCGCCCTTTTGGCGGGGGAAGTGGGCGGGGCGGGTTTTGAAATTTTGAAACGTATTTTGATACGCTGCCCATCCTCCATGCGACCCAACCGACCGAGGGGGTTGCCCGCATAACCCGCGACGACTTGTACCGAAACCGATCGCGAACATGCAGGAAAGATAGGTGTTAGACTAATATTCGAGGAAAAAATTAGGGCTAAACACAACGCTAAACATGCAAAATTAAAAAAGAATATTACTAATTACGTGCAAGGTATGTTAGTATTAATGATTTAAGTAGAAGAAGTGATTTAGTGGTGGATATTATATGGTAGAACGAATTATAATCCGAGCATATGTAGTATATCACCTATACGTTCGAGATAGTGTGCGTTGGATCGGACCCGAAGGCACGTGCTTGTTCGGATTCCAATTTCGGTAGAGAATGGGTGGGATATATAATATTCGGAACGATACCGTGCTCGCTAACATTAAAGACAAAATTATTGTTCACGTGCATAAAACAAAAACAAACACAAAAGAGAGAACATACGGACCACTTCAAAGAACGCGACGGTCCTTATATACCGGTACTCAGTGATTTATGTGGAATTTTAAAATGTTTTATCCCTTTTTTACATTTTACATTTTTGCAACCATCTGTCATCGACATCTACATCTACATCATCTATATAGTTCTTTCAACAACACACGTACCATGCACCATCCACCATGTTTGAGCGTGAGTGTGTGTGTGAGAGAATCTGCTGCGAAAATCAACCCCAGTAAATGATTTAACCATCCAAACTGGTGACGATAGGAAACACAACCGCAGGGTATTCCTGCTGCTGAAAATTCATTTGATCAATTGGCTGCAAAATGATCCGATCATGAATATTTCGATCGATGAACCAACAAAAATCTGGAGATTTGATCCACGAAAATGATACTGCATTTTTGGTTTTTTTTATCTTCAAAAACAACAAAAACCCGTCTTTTTCTGGGGGCGGGGCAGAAGGAGCATCATAAAAAGTTCAGGTTTGGTATCACCACAAGTCTTGGCCAAAAGTTTGATTCCTCGAGGCTTTGATAGTCTCTGAGACCAGGTTACAAACGGAAAAATACGAAAAACCAAATCGACTAAATTTTGTGTGAGTGCGAAAGGGATGATTAGCGAAGTTTTTTCGTATATTTTCTATTGTGGCTATATTAATGATCCGATCCGATTCAGATTTGGGCCCCTGATATATATGGGCTGTCTCTATGATTCTGCATTTTTATTTTTGTTATTTTCAAAATTGTGGACTTAAAAGATGTGCGCCCTTTTGGGGGCGGAATTGGGCGGGGCGGAATTTTAAACTTTTTTCTGTGAGAAAACACATCAGTCTGGAAAAAATTTGGTTGCTCTATCTGTTTTTAGCCTTCGAGCAATGGGCGACGAACAAGACGGACAGACGGACAGACGGACAAACGGACGGACAACGGGGCTATATCGACTCGGCTATTGATGCTGATCAGAATATATATACTTTATATGGTCGGAAATTACTCCTTCTATGTTACACACATCCACTTTTAGCACAAATACAATATACCTTTTTTACTCTTTTACGGGTATAAAAAACCCTATCCACGAAACATACATAACAAATTTTACACAGAACACAGACGGACAAGATGGTGGTGGCGTAAATAGTCGCAGCGGATGTTTTCCTTGCGCTTCGCCCTCCCAACCATGATCATCGTTTGCCCTTCCAAATTTTGATGATCCCTTTCGCCACTCGATCTATCTACACAACAACATTACCCGACGCATGGCTCCCAACCAAAAGCACTAGCACATGATGAAAACATTATAACTTTTATTTAACATAAAAACCTAATGTTAGGGACCCCACGAACATTTATAAGCAAACGAACTAAAGAATGTATAACAAAAAACTTAAATGTAAAGATAGCCTATTTTAATGTAATGTTAATGTTAAGCATAATCTGACAAAATGTAAAAAAGAATAACAGTGATGCTTGCGCTCTTATTCGCGAACGCACAAGCTGCTGAATCTCAGCTCTCTTGGGACAGGGGTTAAGGGAAAAAGTTTCTAATTACGAGCGATGCATTGGCCGGGTATAGGGTACGAGAGAGAGTAACAAAGCGATACCTTGTAGCGGCAGTTACTTGCACGCTTTCGTTCCTCTCCAACGTAGAAGCGCTTCGACGTCGGCTGTAACGAGAAAGAACTAATAGGAGAGCGCACAAACACGCTCTCGCTGCATCTACGCTCATCCGTACCGATGCAGCTCTCTTTGCTCTCGCGCGCTTACAAGCTACGCTTAGAGGGATTTTGGCGGACGGCGGGACGGGAATGAAGGAATGATAGAAGGGATGGGAGCTGATCTACAGCATTGCCTGGCGCTCTATACCCCTTCCCGCTTTATGTTCCCCTCCCTTGGCTTTAAATTATAAAAATCTTGCGCGAAGGGCCCTTAGCTAAAAGGCTGGCTAAATTAACAGGCCGTTACGGGCGTTCGCCTGCTCTGCTGAGGCTGGTTCTTCTGTTCGGGCGCGGCGCTAACGCTGCTGTTGTGCGCTCTGACGCTGTTGTTGGGGCGGGCTGCTGTAGAAGCCGAAAACTTAGCGCTGTTGTTGCAGACGGAAGTTAGCTAGCGCTGTTATTTCAGATGAAAGTTTGCTAGCGCTGCTATATGCCGCTGTTTGAACCGGAATTGGGTTAGCGCTGCTGTCGAAGTGGACTAGCGCTGCTTTAGGCGACGGAAGAAGGATTAGCGCTGCTCCATGTGACGAAACGCTGCTGCTGAAGCTGATGCTGGTCTGGCGCTGCTGTAGGTGCCGGATGTGCGGACTAGCGCCGCTTTAGGCGACGGAAGAGGGATTAGCGCTGGCCAGGTGATCTGCTAGCGCTGCTGCTGAGGCTGATGCTGGTCTGGCGCTGCTGTTAGGTACCGAATGTGCGGACTAGCGCCGTTTGGTGGCGATTGGCAAAGCGCTGCTGTCGGGGTGGACGCCTGACCAGCGCTGCTGGAACCTGGTGAAATAGTGTGTCGCTGGATTTAAATTAAATTAATTTAAATTATACTATCACTGGCTTTTTATCTTCTTGAGCGCGCACTTCTCACTTCTTTGACTTTTTCTTGGGAACTGTCCTCTTCATTCCCTCGTTAAAGCCTCGATTGTGGCTCCAACCCAAAACTCTCTCCGAACGATCCACTTCGGGCAAATTACCTCCCTTGTAGGCTTGCAGACATCCGAGAGAGCGCCTTGAGTTTGGGCAGCCCCTTTTAAATCCCCTTTAACAGCGGAATACTTTTAGGCCGTTAAAAAAGCAACTGATGAACAATTGCACCAGTTTTGCACTGAAGCCCTTCGCAAAATTGCTTTGCTGGAAATTACGCCTAAACAACTCTTGGCCCGGGTAAAACGACACCTCTCTGATGCGGAGATTATATGCTCGCTCGTTACGCTGGCGTTGAATTTGCATCGAGCTTCGAGCTGACTGACGGATGAGATCTATGGAATCGTCCCTGTTCAATTGAACCGTCCCATCCTCTAGCAACTCAATTCCCTCAATACTTGATAACTATTTCCATCCGTTATCATGTGCTGTCCGAATAACATCCTATAGGGGGTGGTCCTGATGGCTGAATGCAAATTTGATCGCAGCGCACAACAGATGCTGCTGAGTTTCTCATCCCAGTTTTTCTGGTTTGGGTGTATATACGCCTTGATGACAGCTAATACCGACCGATTTACTCGTTCGGACGCATTGGCCTGGGGAACATATAATGCTGTATACATGTGTTTGACGTGGTACTTTTCCAGCAAGGAGTTGAACACTATCGACTTAAACTGGAACTAAACTAAACCCATTATCCGACACAAGCGTTTCAGGTATCCCATAGCAGTGAAAAATTTCCTGCTCCAGAAAAAGGGATTATGGCGTCAGCTGTGAACTTCCGCACTGGCTTTAAAAATGGAAACTTAGACGCATGATCGACTACTATAAACAGTCAATATTCCCTGAGCTACTTCGCGGATATGGGCCTAAAAATCGACATACAGCCACTGAAAGACCCTTTCGGATTGGCCTGAGTTCCCCAACGCTGGCCTTAAGGTTTTGTTGGGATGTTTTGTTGGGATGTTTTGTTGCCTTGCAAAACATCACAATTGTTTACGTAGGACTTCACATCAACCACCAGATTGGGCCAATAATACCAACGCCTTAAATTCTCCAACATTTTCCCTATCCCGCAATGGGAAGCCAACGGATCTTCATGGGCCTTTTTCAATACGTCTGGAACCAACCCTTTGGGTATCCACAACTTCCAGCACGAGTCGTCCGATAATTTTTCGTCCGACGCATGCTCTGCTCGACGATAGATGCACCTATCTCTGACCTGTACGTCCGATATCTGGCTGGAGGATTTTTAGTTTTTCTTTAAGGGCCACGTAATCCACGTCGTCAAATTCCTTGGCCTGTAGATCTATCATACTGGCTATCTCCATAGGTGAGAGATCCTCTGTAAATGTTCTCGATAAGGCATCAGGTACCACATTCAGACTCCCCTTGCGGTGGTGGATTTTGAACTTAAAGCCTTGTAACTTTAAGGCCCAACGCGCCAACCGGGAGCTCAAATCTGTTTGAGACATTAGCCACTTGAGCGAAGCATGGTCCGTGATAATTGAAAATTCTTGCCCTTCAACATATGCCCTGAACTTCTTCACGGCAAGTACTGCAGCTAAACATTCCTTTTCGGTGACTGTATAGTTCTTTTGGCAACGGTTCAATTTTTTTTTGACATGAAGGCAATAGGGACCTCATTTCCCTCTGCATCTGTCTGCATCAACACCGGTGCCAGTGTTACTTGCGTCACAATGAATTGAAAAGGCCTGATCAAAATCAGCGCTGTGTAGGACAGGCGCTGTGCACATCTGGTTCTTCAGAACTTCAAATGCCTCTTGTGCCTCTTTAGTCCACACAAACTTCCGATTGCTCCTAAGAGTGTCAGTTATAGGGGCTGCTACTGCTGCATAGTTTCGTATAAATTTATTATACCAGCCTGTCAAACCTAAAATTCGACGCACTTGCTTAAGTGAACGTGCAGCCGCAAAGTCAACAATAGCGGATATTTTGGTCGGGTCTGTGCTTATTGTTCCATTACCAATAATGTGGCCTAAGTATTTGACTTCGGTGACACAAAATTTGCTCTTTTCCACATTAATGGTCAGCTTCGCTCTTTCTAAATTACCTGCAACCACGCTCAGAACCTCCAAATGACGCTCGAAAGTATCTGATACAATCAACAGATCATCCAAATAAACGAAGACTTCGTTTCGCAACTCAGGTGGGATTACCTTGTCCATCAGCCTGCACATTGTTTGTGGAGAATTGGATAGACCAAACGGCATAACACAGAACTGGTACAAGGGTCTGCCAGGAACTGTAAAAGCAGTTTTGTCCCGTGATTTTAAATCCAAAGGGATCTGCCAAAAGGCGTCCTTCAAATCTAGGCTCGTAATGTATTCTGCCTTTGGCAGCCTTCCCAAAATGCCCTCTATTAATGGCATTGGGAATGCATCTCTCATTGTTACCTCGTTTAGCTTCCGGCTGTCTATACAGAGTCTCACCTTACCCGGTTTTTGCACCAGCACCACAGGTGATGACCAAGCACTGGCAGACTCTTCTATTACCCCGAGTTTGGATCATTCGATCCAGCTCGGCATACATAAGTTTTTCCGTAGCTGGTGAGACGGCATAGTGCCGTTGCTTAATAGTCTTGGCCTCTCCTACCTCGATGGAATGCGTGATCACGTCCGTACGGCCTAATCCTTTTTCGGCATATGAAGGAAAAGTATCAATTACCGCTTGCAGCGAATGCTGTTGAGATGGTGTTAAAGATCGGGTCAGCGGTTCTTCTAAAGATGAAATTATTTTGACCTTTTTTCCAAAAGAAGTTCTGGCAAAGGTCGAAATTCTTCCAAAAATCTATACCCAAGTACAGATCACCGGATAGTGAGGGTACCACATAAAAAGTTATTTTTTTTTTCTTTCGCCACGGAAATTCACGTCTGTTTTAACCGCCCTGTAATTGGTTGAGATTTCCGTCGGCAGTCCGTATGGTAGCAGCTAGCTTAGTATAAGCCAGGTTCAAATTTGGCAGATCGGCTGCTAAGCTCCCCCGATACAACTTACGGTAGCTCCCGTGTCCATCAAACCAATGACCGTTTTGTCCAAAATTTGGACTTGGGCGTAAGGTCGAAGGTCACTAAGTTGGCCTACAATCGCTGAAAGAAGGAGTTTACGTTCGGCTTTATGGACTTTAGTATATTTAATTCGGCGTGCTTTACAGCGGGACAAGCTGCTTCCCTGGGATTTTTTATGTGATGGTGAATCGGAAGTCGTTAAGTGCTGTTGGCTGGTGTTTATGTCTCCTGGAACAGCACTTAATCGGTCATCGTTCCCTTCGAAATCATTGGTTTGCGTGCTTTTTTCAGCTGTGCACGCCCTAAGGAGTTTTTGACGTGTGGCCGTTACATCTACTGCCCTGGGCTTGTAGGTGTCTGGCTTCCCACTACCATAACAGAAGACGCGTCTATCTGCGGTGCAGTCTTGGTACCTATGGCCCTTGGAGGTGCAATTCCAGCACACTAGCTCCATGGCTGCTACCTCTAAATCATCCTCTGAATCTTCAGAGTCCGAAATTGGCTCGGCCTGGCACTGCACTGAGCAAACCTGTCGTTTTTGCACTGGCCGATGTACTGCCACTTGCGATTTCCCCACAGTTTTCATAAAAATCTCCCTTGTCCTGACCAGTCTGCGCAGTTGAGTGACAGAGGATGAAGGCTCATACAAAATTTCTAGCTGTATCTTCGGAAGGAGATTGGCCCGTAAGGTTTCTACCATGGACTACTCGGACATTGGCTGTGAGAGCCTGTCCGCCAGTGCAGCTTTTATTCTGTAAAATCATCGAAAGACTTGCCGGACCGCTGCTTCCGCTGCTCTATCTCCGACCGAATATCACGATCGGTACGATCGTCCATGAATTGGCCTCTCAATGCCGAACACAACGCATGCCATTGGACAACCCTAACGCTTTTATGGTACCGCCAATACCAATCACTAGCAATGCCATCAAAGAGGTTGTTAACGTTTTGTGCAACCAAGTCCAGGTTTCCATCTAACGTCTGTGCCGCTAATGCCTCAACCCTGTAGATAAAATCCTCCACTGCCATTGGACCTTTCCCCGTGAACCGAAGTTTCCAGTTCGACATGATTTGAGCAACCTTGTCGGGCCTCAACGAACTCGTGGACGTGCCGCGTGATAAGTTATCACCTCGTACTGACTGCTGCAGTTCTGGATGCTGTGCCCTAGGATCAAATGGCTGAGACATAGGTTGCTGGAAGACTTCTCGGTTCAGTTCAACAGGAGATGTTGCATACTGAGCATTGCGTTGGAAGGCAATGTTCATGGCTTGAGCTAACCTCTCCGTCTGCTGCATCATGGACGTTGCCAGGAACTCTGTTTGCTGTGCCATGGCCGTTGCCATTGCCTCAGCAATAGCTTGTTTCATGCTATCCACCATTGAAACCTGACTATTACATGATGGACCAGTCGAGGCTTGTGCAATATGGGGAGCATTTGGGTTGGACATATTGGCTTCCGTCGTTCTCTTACTCTGTGCTCGCGTCAATAATGAGTGCGCCACTGTAGGAGCTCGAGAATTTGACCCGGAAGGCTGCACGTCAGAGGTCAAACTTTCCAGCGATGCACTCAATTGAGCACCGGAGCACACTGGACAGACTTTATTTCTTCCCGATCTGGAGGAAAAACAAGCTCTATGAAACTCGTGACCACAGCTGGTCACTAGCAACTGCGCTTGAACCGCAATTCCTTCTAAGCAAATCGAACAATTCTTTTCCCGTGTCTTGCAAGGTGGACAAATTCTCAGTACTTCTAGTAAGGGGCATATCTAACAGTTATATTAAGTGCCTATCTAAAGTATGACTAATAGGAATAAAAATCTATACTTAAATTGGATAAAATCAAAACGCTAAACGCTTAACAACTGGAATGGGAAAATAATCAAAAAGTCTATAATTTGGGTGCCATGCAATCGTTTGTCGTTAATGTCCTCTAGATCAAACTTGTCCTACATATATCCGTCCCTGAGAAGAAGTATGTGTATCTACATGTGAGGATGGCTTGTCAATAGTCAGGTACATATATTGACAGTATCACGTTTACGCATCCTACACTGAACATTTAATCAACTGATCTTACTATTATGACGTTACTATTACAAGTTTACGGATCACTGACAGAACCAACACGCACAGAATACAAAAGGCAAACGGCAACAATTGGTTTCTGTCGATTTAAGGACCATCAGTGACACTAACACTCAAGTAACACAGACCAGATACAGAAAAATAAAAAAAATATGCATATGCTAACTCTAGCAGCGTTCATTGTCAATAGATGGGATGGCCGCAGCGCAGTTGTCCGCGTAAAAACCAATAAACAACACCTAAATAACGAAAGAAACACATGTTAACATAACTCCCCCTTTCATATGCGGTTTTATCGCTAGGGTAGCTAAACTTTATCCAGCTATCCTAAGGGTACGAGTCTCGTGCACTTTTTTCAATGACAGAATAATATTGTGGATGGGTTAATGTCAAGAAGATGTATCGTCAGATGTTAGAGACGTATACTTTTACATTAATAAAATCGGGGCATACCAGATGGACCTGTCATTACAACAGCGTCGTGCCCCACGTTGGGCGCCAAATAACTTATATCTTTAATTAACTATTATATAGATAAATACTGTAATATATCACCTAAACGTTCGAGCAGGTGTGGGTTGGATCGGACCCGAAGGCACGTGCTTGTTCCGGCTTCAAATTTCGGTAGAGAATGGGTGGGGTATATAAATATTCGGTCCGATACCGTGCTCGCTAACATTAAAGACAAAATTATTGTTCACGTGCATAAAATAAAAAAACCCTATCCACGAAACATACATAACCACTACACAGAACACAGTCGGACAAGATTACGGTGGCGTAAATAGTCGCAGCGGATGTTTTCCTTGCGCTTCGCCCTCCCAACCATGATCATCGTTTGCCTTCCAAATTTTGATGATCCCTTACGCCACTCGATCTATTTACACACCAACATTTCCCGACGCATGGCTCCCAACCAAAAGAACTAGCACATAATGAACAATATAAATTTATTTAACATAAAAACCTAATATTAAAGACCCCACGAACATTTATAAGCAAACAAACATGTACATATAACAAAAACTTAAATGTAAAGATAGCTATTTTAATGTAATGTTAATGTTAAGCATATTCTGACCAAATGTAAAAGAGAAAACTATGATGCTTGCGCTCTTATTCGCGAACGCACATGCTGCTGAATTTCAGCTCTTTTGGGACAGAGGGTAAGGGAAAAAGTTTATAGCTACGAGCGATGCATTGGCCGGGTATAGGGTACGAGAGAGTAAGTAAGATTAAAAATACCTTGTAGCGGCAGTTACTTGCCCGCTTCGTTCCTCTCCAACGTAGAAGCGCTTCGACGTCGGCTGTAACGAAAAGAACAAAGGAGAGCGCACAAACACGCTCTCGCTGCACCTACGCTCATCCGCACCGATGCAGCTCTCTTTTGCTCTCGCGCTTGGCTGGATGGATTTTGGCGGGGAATAAGAAGGGAATGAAGGAATTATGGGAGAGGGAGATGGGAGCTGATCTATAGCATCGCCTGGCGCTCTATACCCCTTCCCGCTTTTGTTCCCTCCCCTTGACTTAAATTATTAAATCTCTTGCGCGGAGGGCGCTTCGCGAAAAACTAGCGCTGTTGTTAGTTAAATTAACAGGCTGTTACAGATGGCGTTCGCCTGCTGCTGCTGAGGCTGGCTGCTGGTCTGGCGCGCTAGGTGCCGGATGTTGTCGGGCGCCGCTTTGACGGCTGTTGTTGGGCTCCAGGGCTTGTAGCGCTGCTGCGAAAATGCTGGTTGGCGCTGCTGTAGGTGCCGAATGTTTGACTAGCGCCGCTTTAGGCGACGGAAGATTAGCGCTGCAGGTGACGATTGCTGCAGATGGAAGTTGCTGGTCTGGCGCTGCTTTAGGTGCCGGATGTGCGGACTAGCGCCGCTTTAGGTGACGGGTGGGGATTAGCGCTGCTCCAGGTGAAGCTAGCGCTGCTGCTTCTGGTGGCGGGTGTGTAGGTGCCGGATGTGCGGAAGCGCCGCTTTAGGCGACGGTGGGGGCGCTGCTCCAGGTGACGATCTGAAGCGCTGCTTGCAGGTGGCGGGTGTGGTGCCGGATGTGCGGAAGCGCCGCTTCAGGCGACGGGTGTGGGATTAGCGCTGCTCCAGGTGACGATCTGCTAGCGCTGCTGTCGACGTGGATGCTGGTCTGGCGCTGCTGGATCCCGAATGGGCGAGTGTGCCGCTTTGGTGGCGAGGGTGGTGGTTTTGCTGGCCTGCTGGTGTTATTATTTTAATTATTTAATTATTTCGCCGTTAAATTAATTTTTGAACTATCACTGGCTTTTACTTCGAGCGCGCACTTCTCACTTCTTTTGACTTTTCCTTGGGAACTGTCCTCTTCATTCCCTCGTTAAAGCCTCGATTGAGGCTCAACCCAAAACCTCTCCGAACAATCCACTTGGGGAAATTACCTCCCTTGTAATTTGCTTTCACTCGAGAGAGCGCTTTGAGTTTGAGCAGCCCCTTTAAATCGCCCTTTACAGCTACATACTTTTAGGCCGTCCAAACAAGCCACACTACACATAAGATCCGAAACGGTTCATGCAAAGGAATAATTCGATCTACACAGTGGAAGGTACAAAGGAATACAATTTCTAGAGGATCTAATAGGAATCGTGAAATTTATGCGGCTCAACAAGTCAGGGCTGTCGATTTCACCGCTGATCAAATTGTGCATGAAAATCACACCAATCATTTTTCTACGATTAAGTAAGGATGGAAGGTCTATTAAGAGCAATCTACGAGAGTAAGAAGGCAGTCTCACACCTTCATCCCAGTTGAGGCCGCGCAGAGCAAAAAGTAAAAGTTTTTCTGGACTGATTCTATACGGTCTTGGTGTACTTTTGTACTGAGTGCACCATACACACGAGCCGTACTCTAAAATCGGACGAACAAGCGAAATATAGAGAGTCTTCGTTATATAGGGGTCGTCAAATTCCTTTGACCACCTCTTTATAACCCCAAGCACTCCCATGGCTTTTATTTACCATGGTAGAAATATGTTCAGAAAATTTTAACTTTTAACTTCTCTCAAGAGAACCACCGCAGAGGGTGTAAGGAGCCAACAAGGGGCTGGAGCGATGAAATATCATTACTTTTACATTTCGAGACATTCAGGTGTAACATATTTGCACAAAACCTTGACTGAAAGCTATTGAGATCGGATTGCAAGCTAGAGTGAAATGAAATGTCCTTATACTGGACACAGAGTTTAACGTCATCCGCATACATGAGTACTCGAGAGTTTGTTAATACTGAAGGCAGGTCATTAATGAAGAGTGTGAAAAGTAGGGGGCCAAGATGGCCTTGCCCTGTGGTACTCAGAAGTAACCTGAATAGGTGAAGACAAGGAGTTTTTGAAGAGGACTCTTTGAGACCTAGAGCAAAGGTAGCTGGAAATCCATTTCAAAAGATTAGGCGGAAACCCTATGTCGGGTCAGGCAGCATAACGCCCGCCAGCGGCCGGTCTGTCATTTATGTCTCTGTTTCGTTTATCTTGCTGCTGCACCTGCTGCGTCTAAGCAACTCTCTTACGCTCTTCGTCTACCGCTCATGTTTGGCTCAGAAACCGCGCCGAGCTACTCTATGATGCTCTCACGCTCTCCCTAAGACCCTATGCATAGGGCATAGAGTTCCTGCCCTTGGCTCTGCATTTTAGTCTGGACCTAATCATCATCGTTTTCGGTTTATTGTCTACCAACCCACAAAAGGGTACTGCCGTAGCGGCATTATAAATAAAATAAAATACATTAAATTGTAGTTCCAATTGAATTATCTCGACTCTTTACTTAAAAGCTTTAATTAAAATATCTATTAAAAACGCTTAATAGCTTAACATTGGTGACACCGACGTGATTGTGCAATAATTAATTGATCAGTACAATTACAAACTACATATAAACTAAATAATTCTCAAGTGCCGTTCATTTTTCTGGTTTCGCTCGCCTGTACATAGCCAGTGCCATCGACCACATAGCTGCTATACAAGTAAATACACACACCCGCCCTTGCATACACGAATTGCGCTTGCGGTTATTACGCGCGTTGCCTTTTGTTTTTCCTCTTCCCGCTACGAACGTTTTCAGAGCGGCTGCTGCTATGGATGCTGCCAACAACACCCAGTGACCAGGGAGCAAAACAGGGTGTCTTTTTTGAGGATGAAGTCAACGGAACTCTGTGAGAAGGTTAAGAGATTGACTACAGCATGGGAAGATGAGGCCGCTGTCTCCGATTATTACACACTAGTGGGGAAGTTGGAGACAGTTCATGCGCTGGAAATTTCTGACAGCAATTATAATATTGCCTTGGATTTGTTGGAAAAAAGGTTTAATAATCGCCGGTTAGTTTTTCAGGCGCACATTACTGAAATCCTGGGGCTACAGGCTATGGAGAATGGGTCGGTGTCGATGCTTCGGGAAATATCGGACAAATTTAACGCTCATATTCGGGCGCTCCGGGCGTCGGGCACTCCTGAGCAGATCGCAGGATGCATTATTGTGCAGGTGCTTCTGCGTAAACTTGATTCAGCGGCTCAAGCCCAAGTGGGAGTGAACGTTAAGAGGACGCAGCTTTCGTCAACCTGATTCCGTCATGGGAGTCTATGGCCTCATTTTTGGAGCAGCGATGCAGGAAGATGGAAACCGTGGATTTCGCTATGGCAACCTATGCGCCGAGCAGTCAGGTGGGCAGAAGTAGAAAACCTTACAATTCTAAATATACACTTGTTGCCTTTAATCAAACTATATCAGGCTGCGTGCTGTGCAATGACAGCGCTCACGAAATAAATCATTGTCCCCAGTTCATGGCACTGTCCCCCTCAAATCGCCTTAAGAAGCCAAGAGGTTTTCTTTATGTGTAAAGTGCCTCAAGGCAGGTCATCGATAGAGTCAATGCAGCTCCAGCAAACTCCGTACCTGTGGGCGTAGGCACCACACTCTCCTGCACTTCGCAGGGCCTGAAACTAGTGCAGCACAAGGTGGATCTGTGTCACTTGACACTTTTTCTCCGTCTACGTCGTCGCATCCCATCACCGAGTCCTCTGCTTCAGCGTTTACATCTTCTGCACTTATTGCCCAGAGTCTCAGTAATGATGTCGTTCTGATAGCCACGGAAACTGTCTTGGTCAGAAATCGCTCCGGAGTTTTCGTTCCCTGCCGAGCGTTGCTTGACTCCGGCACGCAGCTCTACGTGATAACTTCTCGTTTTGCAAATCAGCTTCAGCTTCGAAAAATAAAATCATCGAAGTCAGTATTAGGAATAGTTGACTCTACCTTTGTCACGGATGGAGTTTCAGTCAACGTTAGCCTGCACTCTCGGTCATCGTATTACTCAACTCTTATCACCGCTGTCGTAGCCTCTAGCATAACCGATCGGCAGCCAAGCTTCGGAATAGACACTCGGAACTGGAATATTCCATCAAACCTGCCACTAACTGATCCAGAGTTTTAGAGACCTCAGCGTGTCGATCTTTTAATTGGCGCCAGCCTGTTTTACGAGCTCCTCTGTATTGGTCGGGTCAAGTTGTTGCCAGGATTGCCCTTAATTCAGAAGACTCGCTTGGGATGGGTCGTACCTGGAGGTTGCTCCGTGGAAAGGAGAGGAGTCCTCTTTGATGGTTTCGCGCGCTCCGGTCGTAGTTACTGAGGATAACCTGGACGAGAGACTTGAGGTACTGTTGACACGTTTTTGGGAGGTGGAAAATTGCACCGAAGCTTTAAAGTCTTCAAAGAAGAGCTTTAGATTGTGAAGCTCACTTTGTTCAGCATTTCCGCCGATTGCAAACCATCGATTATTGTGTTCGGCTGCCAGCAAAATACAATCTGGATCTCTTGGGAGAATCTTACCATCAAGCGCTGCGCAGGTTCTTATCTCTTGAACGGAAGTTAGATCGTCATCCTGATGTAAAGTCTCTGTATGCTGACTTCATAAATGAGTACCTTGACCTAGGCCACATGTCTCTCGTTCCTGCTGAGTCAATCAACGCCTGTCGATATTCTTTGCCTCATCATTGCGTCACGAAAGAGGATAGTTCTAAAACCAAGCTTCGGGTCGTTTTCGATGGATCCGCATCAACTTCATCTGGCTATTCTTTAAACGACGTTTTAATGTCCGGGCCCGTAATCCAACCCACGCTGTTTCACATACTGGCTAGATTTCGATCATACGCAGTTGCGATTACAGGGGATATTTCCAAGATGTACCGATGTGTTAGAGTTTCACCCGAGGATAATAATTTGTACACAGTGTATTCTGTGGAGGAATCCCATGGAAGGAGTTGCGTGAGTTTAAGCTGGACACCGTTACGTATGTGACAAAGCCTGCCTCTTTTTTTAGCTGTGCGGACAATGCATCAGCTGCCATCGGATGAGCAATAGCGTTTCCCATTGGGGCTGAGATCCTTCGCCGTGACTTCTACGTCGATGACCTCATATCTGGAGCCAGCTCTCTGGATAAGGCTGTCCACATTCGTGAGCAAACTACCGGAATTTTGTCTAAAGGCCAGTTCCGACTGAGGAAATGGTGTTCAAACGTCCATGCTGTGCTTGATGGAGTTCGGAGGAGGACAAAGAAACTTATTTGAAGTTCGACGATGGCAGTGATTTGACCAAAATATTAGGACTTGCTTGGGATCAACGTCTGATAAACTTTTATTCTCTTTTTCGGCCCTACATTCGTCTTTGCATCCCTGCAAGCGTTCCGTCTTGTCAACAATAGCGAGGTTCTACGACCCCCACGGACTAGCTGGACCTGTCATTACTAAGGCCAAAATCTTTCTCCAGCAGTTGTGCACGGAGAAGTTGTCCTGGGATGAAAGCTTGCCATCCGCACTGAACACCGCTTGGCAGGAAATATGCAGAAGTTTTGGCCAGATTCGACGTTATGAATTTCCTCGTTCGTACTCATTCCGAATTCAGTAAGGCTACAAATTCACGGATTTTGCGACGCCAGCATTGAGGCTTATGGTGCCTGCATTTATATTTTATCGAAGGGTCAGCGGTCCTCCAGTCACCTGCTTTGTGCAAAATCTCGTGTTGCTCCATTGAAGACACGTCACTGTACCGTCTGGAGCTTTGTGGAGCGGAGTTGCTAACTAGGCTCATATCTGAGATAGCTGGAATGAATGTTTTCAAAGAACAGTGTTACTGTTGGTGTGATTCGTCGGTTGCGCCTCTTGGATTCGAGACGAGCCGTCCAGATTCAATGTATTTGTCGCAAATAGAGTGGCAACGATACAGGAACTGACTGCAAAATGGAATGGCATTATGTTCCCACAGCTTTGAACCATTCAAATAGAAACATTCCCTCTCGAGAGGCTCTACCAGTAGAGTTAAGCGAGTCACCTTTTTGGGCTCATGGGCCTCCATTTCTTTGTGGCTCCCATGATGACTGGGCACCCACGCTGTTGCCTGATAGGCCAACCATGGAGCTTCGTCGGAAGTTTTTTGCTGGTAAAAATCGCCCTACGTAGATATTGTAGCTGATTACAAGTATGCTAACTCTTTTGCTTCCTTGCAGCGCGTTTTTGGATACAGAAAAATTTGTCAACCGGATTCGGCCCCCGGACTCACTGTCCTGATATTGAACATGGAGCTCAGTTGTTAGTGCGGCTAGTTCAGCGTACGGAGCTATGGGAAGACATGAAATCACTGCGGGCCAAGGGAGTGGTCTCCTCATCTAGTTCACTCGTATCATTGAATCCTTTCAATGATCACTTTGGAGTTCTTAGAGTTGATGGCCGTCTGAAGAACTCTTCGTTGGATTTTAATGGCCGTCATCCCAACATTTTGCCCAGCAGCCATCGGCTAACTCTTTTCAATAATTTTTCAATTTAACGAACGGAAACGAACGGGGGGGAAGACGGTAACCAAGGCAGTAAATAAGTGCGTAAGATTCTTTCGAATGAAGCCTAGAATATTGGAGAAAATCATGGCGGATCTTCCGAAGGAGCGGCTCGACGGTTCTCATGCCTTTGAGATCACAGGCGTAGATTTCGGTGGCTCGTTTTTCTACAAGCCGGAAGCACGCAACAAGGCTCCAATCAAATGCTATGTCTGCGTTTTCATTTGCTTCGCAACTAAGGCGGTTCATCATCTGGTACTCATTGAGCTTTGAGGTGGCTCAGAGAGGGCCTAGCTGAGGCCACCGGACGGGTCGCAGGTTGCGGATAGCGAACGGCCTACTGGGTAGGTGAGCTACGAATAAGCGGGCATCCCAAAGAAATTCAACTCAGTTGAGTCTGAGGGAGAGTACCGAAAATAAGCAGTCCCGGACAGCCAGCGGGTGTTCGCGACGCAGCAACACTGACGATGCGCTTGTGGTGCCGCCTCTTTTAAGTAGCTCACACACTTCCCTTCCCTACACACTACCTACCCACATCCCAACCCCCACACTCACCTCACACCGGGCCGGACTAAGTGTGTCAAACGGACCGTGCCGATAGTCAGCCTGGCTGGGGGCCCGGTATAAAACTAGCCCAGTCGATAACGGTGTGCTCAGGGACTTGGCTGCCCCTGTTCTAAGTATGCCTTATCCGGGCAACGCGAATCTCTGCCCGGACGGACCTTTCCCCTTCTTTGCATCTCGTGGGATCAGAATGGAATAATTAAAAAAACAAAACAACAACAAAACTGAGCTTGGCACTCCCCAAATTGCCAACTGGGAGAAATCCCAAACAGGGAAAGGCAGCGGCCCAAAGGCCTGGCCCAACCCGCCACACAGCAGGCAAATCCTGCTCGGCGACGAGCGCTGGGGCGAACCCAGGGGTCCCATCCCAGTTCTGGGGGTGGGTGGCGAATCGGCCCCAAAAACCAACACCTTGGCAGAACAGCAATGCATTCCTGCGGCTGCTCTGCCTGCTGGTAAGGAGGCGGGGGTCGAGTCCCCATCGACCAGTGCTCAAGCACAAAAAATATACGTATGCCGAAAGACGGAGTGCTGGCAACATACTCCGTAGGCAGAGCGCCACGATGACGTCCAGCCCATCGGACCAGTGGCTAAAAAGGTTGAGTGGGCTTCTAGGGTGCTCCCCAACTTCGGCAAAGAAGCGCCGAAGAAGGAGGCCCCCAACCAAAGAGGCAGCGCTCGCAGGAGACACCGGGGCCCGCCCCAAAACGCTCCAGAGTGCTGCCGAATGTCTCATTCGCGCAGATTGCCAAGGCGAGAGGACGCTTATCGGCGTCCTTGACAAAGGCAGTGCGGATGAGAGGATCCCCGGAACCAGTGGAAGTGGGTGGAAGCGGCACTGGCCGACCGCTGCTTCGAGCTGCTGGATTCCGAGCCCGGCCCCCACCAGTCTGCAAAAACATGGGATGGTATCAGGGCACCATAAAAATCATCGCCTGCGAAGACGCGCGATCCGTCCAGCTCTACAAAGCAGCGGTAGCACAAGTCGGAGAGGTCTACCCAGGGGCGAAGCTGGTCGCTGTAGACTGGAGCGAGGTGCCCAGTAGACCCAGGGCAGAGTGTGGGTGCCTGCCTCCTTCAAGGGAGCCAGACCGCATCCTAAAGATGTTGCAGCGATGCAACCCACTCCTTCCGTCCTCGGACTGGAAGGTAGTGAAGGTGGAAAGGACGACAGGCCCCACAAACCAAGCGGTGGTCGTCCTCAACAAGGAGTCGCTGGCCCCGATAGAGGCAGATAAGAGGAGAGCTGAACTTCGGCTTCAGCTCAGTCACCATAAAGGTGTATAAGTCGGATGCAGCGGCCGAGGCGCGTCCTGTCGACAACCCAGTCGAGCAGGAAGCTGCCTCGGAGATCGAAGCACCCGACTGCGAGCTGGAGCCGGAGCTGGACGGCTACTCCTCTGACACCATGCTTATGCAGGATTTTGAGGCCATGTGTCGGGAGGACGACGACATCGTCGACGACACTGACGCCGACATTACAGTGGTGGAGAAACCTGATGATGTCCCTTCGGGTACTACAAATCAATCTCCACCACTGTAAAAAGCAGCAGCAGCTGCCCTAATACTCCCGCTTGGATGAGAGCGGAGCTGATGTAGTCCTAATCCAGGAGCCTTGGGTAGTTGGTGACAAGGTCTGTGGATTAGCGACGAAGGAGTACAAGCTAATCGCTGCTCAAAACGAAGGTAAAATTCGCACCTGTATTCTTGCTAGAAAGCACCTTAACATCTTTCTGCTCCATAACTATAGCAACGGCGACAACACGGCAGTTAGCCTAGAGCTGCAAGGAATACAGCTGAGGTTGGTGTCGTCTACATGGCGCACGAGGAAAGCGATCCTCCAGGAGAACTTATACGCGCGCTAACCAGCGAAAGCGAAAGTTCGGACATAGGCCTTTTAATAGGCTGCGATGCCAACGCTCACCACACACAATGGGAGAGCTCGGACACAAATGCGAGGGGTGAGTCACTATTTAGCTTTATCCTTGACTCTAATATGGTTATTTGTAATCGGGGTAACGACCCCACATTCATTATAAAGAACCGACAGGAGGTCATTGACCTCACTCTAGTGTCTCACGCAATGTCAGACTTAATCGAGAGTTGGAAAGTCCTAGAGGACCATTCTTTCTCTGACCACAGGTACATTGAGACAATCATGAGGCTCGAGTGCCCAAAACCAATTGATTTCATCAATCCCAGGACAGCCAACTGGGATAGATATATTAAAAAAATGGAGGAATTGCTCCCCATCACGGCACCACGGTGCCCGGACACTCAAGATGACTTAAATCGTCTAGTGGACACATTCACGGAAGCATGCAACAAGTCATTTAAGGCAGCATGCCCCGCACCAAAACCGAGGGGGGAAAAAGAAACCCCCATGGTGGTCAAAACAAATAGATATCCTACGTAAGAGAAGCAGGGCTCTCTTCAACAGAGCCAAAAAGCGCCAACGAGGAGGAACACTGGGAAGACTACAAGCACAGTCTAGCCCTCTACAAAAAGAAACAAGAAAGGCAAAAAGAGCCTCGTGGCAAAAATTTTGCACAGAAATAGAGGAAACATCGGAGGCAGCAAGGCTGCGTAAGATCCTCTCAAAAACTACCACCTCAGTGGGATACCTCAAACGTAACGATGGTACGTGGACTAGCTCCAGTGAGGAGTCCCTACACATCTTACTAGACACTCACTTCCCCGGATGTACAACCATTGAGCCGACCCATTCAGCTATAGTGGGCTCGGTCACCTCGATGGCACACATCCTCTCGAAACGGAACATCAGCTGGGCAGTAAACAGCTTCAACCCGTTTAAATCACCAGGCCCTGACATGATTATCCCAGCCCAACTACAAAAGGCAGGAAACATGGCAACCAACTGGCTTCAAAGTATATTTTTCAAGATATTCATAGTAGGGAAAATTTCTGACGCATGGCTTTAAGGCAAAGATTTGTTTTTATTCCCAAAGCGGGAAAAGCCTCGCTCTCCACCGCAAAAGGACTTCAGACCAATCAGTCTGTCGTCCTTTCTCCTCAAGACATTTGAGAGACTAGTCGGACTACATCTAAGGACTACGATAAATCCAAAGATGCTGTCAGACTCACAACATGCCTACAGGAAAGGAAAATCCACAGAAACGGCACTTCACGAGGTAATCACTTCGGTGGAAAAATCCCTTTATTCAAAGGAATATTCCCTTATTGCCTTTCTCGATATCGAGGGGAGCCTTCAACAATGTCATACCAAGAGCCATCACGGAAGGTTTGACGAGCCTGGGGGTGGACGATCACTTGGCGACGCTTATCGATCAATTGCTAATATGCAGGACGGTGACGTCGTCGATGGGGTCGTCCATTCAGTCAAGGTATGTCAACAGAGGCACACCGCAAGGTGGGGTTCTGTCTCCCCTTCTATGGAACATAGCAGTCAACAAGATTCTGTGTGACCTGGATGGGGGGCTGTAAAGTGGTGGCATACGCGGATGACGTTGCCATAATATTCTCGGGAAAATTCCCTCAAACACTCTGCGACCTAATGTCTGCAAAACTCGCGAAACTGTCAGACTGGACAAAATCGCGCGGTCTGGGAGTAAATCCCCTCAAAAACGGAACTTGTATTATTTTCTCGTAAATACAAGATTCCGCCCTCCAATGCTTAACGAATGCAGGCTATCCTTCAGCGATAGTGTTAGTTACCTGGGGTTGGTAATTGACAGCAAGCTCAACTGGAACCAAAACATCAAAGAAAGAGTGAAGAAGGCTACGATAGCCCTCTACACCTGCAAGAAACCCATTGGTCTAAGGTGGGGCATTAACCCAAGTATAGTCCAATGGATATATCTAGCAATAGTTAGACCAATACTACTCTACGGAGTCACGGTGTGGTGGCCGGCCCTATCAAAAAGTCCATCACCAAAATGCTCGGCAAGGTACAAAGAACTGCCGCACTCTGCATCAGTGGAGCACTTCGCACCACTCCGAATGATGCTCTAAACGCTGTCCTGTGCCTCCAGAGTCCTGACCTCGCAGGTAAGGCTCAGGCACTCATGGCAGCGATTCGTCTTAGAGACTCCGACCAATGGGTACCGCAAAATATGGGACACTCATCCATTCTAAACGACAACAGTAACGTCCCAACAAAAACGGACTACTGCATTCCGATGGAGTTTACTGAAACTCCCTTTGAAATAGATATCCCTCACCGTGATAGCTGGCTTGAGGGGAACTCCGGGTCCTGGTGGAGCCATTCAAATCTTCACGGATGGCTCCAAAATGGACAACAAAGTAGGAGGAGGTATCTACTCCGAGCAACTAAACATAAGGCACTCCTTCAGGCTTCCGGATCACTGCAGTGTCTTCCAAGCGGAAGTCACAGCGATCTGGGAAGCTCTGATTTGCATCCAAACAGTTGCCTTTTCGGCAACCCATATAAACATCTACAGTGATAGCCAAGCTGCGATCAAATCACTAAATGCGATTACATCGAACTCGGCCACCGTAGCAAAGTGCTGCAAATCTCTTCACGAGATGGCTCAGCAGTTTGCTATTAGCCTGATATGGGTCCCGGGTCACCAGGACATTGAAGGTAACTGCATAACAGATGAACTGGCCAGAGTAGTGCCCTACCTTCTTTCTTCACGACAAAGAGGATACATGTATGCCTATGGCCACCTGCAAGCTCATCATAAAAAGAGCAATTCATGCGACTAGATGACAGTCGGTGGCAAGGGCACACCACGATGTCGCATCACGCGACAAACGCACCACCGAGCTCTGTAATAAAAAAAATGTGCACCACTGTCATTTGATCCCTCACGGGACACTGGCTAAAAGGAACCCATGCCAGAAGGATGGAAGCCCTGTATAATGATTACTGCCGCAACTCTAGAGATGAGGAAGAGGAGGAAACAGGAAGGGCTCGGAAACATTTTGATGAAATGAATTTTCTGATGTGGCAGACATGTGTCCCTTCAGCTGTGTTGTTATTGGTGATGTAGATGGGATAAAAGATGACAGGAAAAAAAATGTAAAATGTAAAAAATTTTAGAATATTTTAAAATTCCACATATGTACATATGAAAATCACATGTGTACTGACTGAGTACTGGACGGCCCGACAGTGTCGCATTAACAGCGACACAACCTAACCTTCTCGTTCATTGTGTTATCGGGTACAAATACATGCATATCTACCGTGCGTGTCTAAAACGTGTATGATTGTTAGTATGAGGGAGTTCTTAAACATATTCCGCCAGTAATTAGCTTTATTGGTTCATCCTTAAAGTTCTTGAGGACGTTCCAAGGCTTCTTACATTTCCAAAACTTGGTCGATGATCCAAGTATTAGTCTAACAATAACAAATTAGAAATTAATTTAATATTATAAAGTTTATTCAACACGTAACGTTAAATTTTAATAACAAAAACTAACAGTACATAAAATACAAAACAGTAAGGGCCATATTAGCTAAGGGATTGAATAATTATTAAAATATTCTGAACTTGCTGAATTTTGGTGCCACAGTTTGTCCTAAAGACAACAAAAAAATGACTTTGCATGTGCAGATATATTTCGATTTATATTTTTTGTCAAAGACTATTTTTTGAATAGATGTCAATAAAATTCCGGAAAAAATACACTGCCTTGTGTCCAAAACGTTAATCACGGTATCCCAGGCAAGATGATACAATTTATATGACTTTTTTCTTTTTAGTATGATATTTGATTTTACAGTTTTTGAAAATACGATATCAGCTACAAAAATACGTGTTAACTTTGCATATTTGGTTCAACCCTGGATCGGAATATAATACAGTTGATTGGTCCATTGTCTGAAATTTTAAAAAATCGAAGCGTGTTTTAGGATTTATATTTATCCGTCGCCCGCGAAGCGAATACATCACTTCTCAGTTTGTTTTCAAGCAGAGGTTGTATCAATTGGAGAGGTCATCTCTTGTTTCATTTCGTGGCTTGAATAACGTAGACGATCCGTGTTTATATCGATTTTCAAATTTTTGTAGTAATCAAACTTTTAAAATAGCCGACTAGCTTTAAAAGCATTGATCCTCAGATTGGATTTATCAGGTAAGATCAGATAATAAATAATTCTGTGTTTTTGTTTTTTCGTATCTTTAAATAACCATGTCCCAATGTCCGTCTTCTTTGATTCGCCCAGTGCTCGGAGAATATAAAAGCTAGAGAAACCAAATTTGTTTTCCACTTTGTTGTGACCTCACTCCTACAAGTGGGTTTTCAAAATTTCGTAAAGTGGATGGGCGCAAAGGAATGGACAATTAGTATAGAAAACATTGGAGAAACCCATTTATGTATATCGTTCCAGCATCAATAGCTCTCTCGACATACCCAGGTGTCTGATTCGATTGTCTGTCTGTGTGTCCGTCTTGTTTGTCGCCCGACTTATAGTCTTAAAGCTAGAACAACCAAACTTTTTTCCCAACTCCTGTGATCTCTCAAGAAAATTGTATTTCAAAATTTCGCCCGCCCCTTCCGACACTACAAAAGGGACAAGAGTCCACAATCTACACAATTTAAAAGAAAGTCAAAAACAATTCTGGTACTCATAGAAAAGCTTTGAGGTGGCTCAGAGGGGCCCAAAGCTGAGGCCACCGGACGGGTCGCAGGTTGCGGATAGCGAACGGCCATACTGGGTAGGTTAGCTGTGAATAAGCGGGCATCCCAAAAAATTCTCAGTTGAGTTTGAGGGAGAGTACCAAAATAAGCAGTCCCGGACAGCTAGCGGGTGTTCGCGAAGCAAACCACTGACGATGCGCTTGTGGTGCCGCCTCTTTTAAGTTTATTTCACAACTTCACTTGCCACACACTACCTACCCATATCAAAAGACCCCCACACAATTTCACACCGAAAAAAAACTAAAAATGTCAAACGGAGAAAATTACCATATCTACCAGATTCCTGGCTGGGGTTCCCGGTATAAATTGTGGCCAAAATCGATAACGGTGTCAGCTCAGGGACTACCCTGCCCCATGTTCAAATGTTAAATGTGCCTTATCCGGATAAAACGCGAAAATTCTGCCCGGACGGACCCTTCCCTAACTTACGGATCTCGTGGGATCAGAATGGAAGCGAAAACAAAACACAAACAAAATTTGAGTTTGGCGCTCCCCAAATGCCAACCGGGAGACGCCGAAATTCACATACGTAAGGCAGCGGCGAAAAAATATTGGGACACCCAACCCGCCACACAGCAGGCAAATCGTATTTGCTCAGCGACGAGCGCTGGGGCGAACCCTAAGGGGTCCCATCCCAGTTCTGGGGTGGGTGGCGTGTAACCCCCAAAACCAACACCTTGGCAGAACAGCAATGCATTCCTGCGGCTGCTCTGCCTGCCTGTCGAAGGTGGCAGGGGTTGAGTCCCCATCGACCAGTGCTCAAGCACAAAAATTACTTTACGCCGAAAGACGGAGTGCTAGCAACAATCCGTAGGCAGAGCGCCACGATGACGTCCAGCCCATCGGACCAGTGGCTAGAAAAGGTTGTTTCAAAATTTAGGGTGCTCCCCAACTTCCGCCCCAAAAAGGGCGCACATCTGAGGCCGTCCACAATTTTGAAGCAGCGAAAACGAAAAATGCAGAATCATAGGGCAGCCCATATCTCGAGGGCCCAAATCGGATGCCGGCGGATCCGAATATAGCCAGCCAATCCAGACTCTATAACGCAGCGGTAAGCTCCATCCCGGAGCGATCCGTCACACAAAAGGGGCGTAATTTTGGTTTTTCGTAGACTGGAACGCCTGGTGCCCAGTAGACTATAAGAGCTAGGCAACCAAAGTGTGGGTGCCTGCCTCCTGTGATACCAGACCGCATCCTAAAGATGTTGCAGCGATTTCGCAACCCACCCCCTTCCCCCCCCCGGACTGGAAGGTAGTAAAGGTAGAAAGGACGACAGGCCCCACGAAAAAAGCGGTGGTCGTGACCATAAGGAGTCCTGGCCCCCGAATAGGCAGTTAGATCGGAGAGCTGAACTTCGGCTTCAGCTCAGTCACCATCAAATGAATTTCGGATGCAGCGGCCGAGGCGCGTTCTGTCGACAACCCAGTCGAGCAGGAATTGCCTCGGAGATTGAGCACCCGACTGCAGAGCTGGAACCGGAGCTGGACGGCTCACGCTCAAACATGCTTATGCAGGATTTTGAGGCCATGTGTCGGGAGGACGACGACATCGTCGACGACATGACGATGACACAGTGGTGCAAAAAAGAAAAATGTAAAAATGATGTCCCTTTTAAAAATTACAAATCAATCTCCACCACTGTAAAGCAGCAGTACTGCCCTAATACTAGAGTCGGATGAGAGCGGAGCTGATGTAGTCCTAATCCAGGAGCCTTGGTTAGTTGGTGACAAGGTATGTGGATTAGCGACGAAAATAAAAATAAAATTTTTTAAAAAACGATCCTTAAAATTCGCACCTGTATTCTTGCTAGAAAGCACCTTAACATCTTTCTGCTCCACAAAAATACAAATACGGCGACAACACGGCAAGTTAGCCTAGTGAACAAATAAATACAGTTGAGGTTGGTGTCGTCTTACATGGCGCACGAGGAAAGCGATCCTCCAGGAGAACTTATTAGGCTAATTATAAGGAAAGCGAAATTTTCGGACATTTTCGTTTATTTAGGCCGTTGCGATGACAACGCTCACCACACAAATGGGGAAGCTCGGACACAAATGCGAGGGGTTTCACTGGACAGCTTTATCCTTGACTCTAATATGGTTATTTGTAATCGGGCCACCCGACCCCACATTCATTATAAAGAACCAACAGGAGGTCATTGACCTCAATGCTAGTGTCTCACGAAAAATGTCAGATTTAATCCCGAGAGTTTCGCTAAAAGTCCTAGAGGACCATTCTTTCTCTGACCACAGGTACATTGAGACAATCATGAGGCTCGAGTGCCCAAAACCAATTGATTGCATCAATCCCAGGACAGCCAACTGGGATAGATATATTAAAAATGGAGGAATTGCTCCCCATCACGGCACCACGGTGCCCGGACCATCAAGATGACTTAAATCGTCTAGTGGACACATTCACGGAAGCATGCAACAAGTCATTTAAGGCAGCATGCCCCGCACCAAAACCGAGGGGAAAAGAAACCCCCATGGTGGTCAAAACAAATAGATATCCTACATTATTTCATAGCAGGGGCTCTCTTCAACAGAGCCAAAAAGCGCCAACGAGGAGGTACACTGGGAAGACTACAAGCACAGTCTAGCCCTCTACAAAAAGAAACAAGAAAGGCAAAAGAGCCTCGTGGCAAAAAATTTTGCACAGAAATAGAGGAAACATCGGAGGCAGCAAGGCTGCGTAAGATCCTTTCAAAAACTACCACCTCATTAAAGTGGGATATTGTATCAAACGTAACGATGGTACGTGGTTTGTCTCCAGTGCTCGGAGTCCCTACACATCTTACTAGACACCAAACTTCCCCGGATGTACAACCATTGAGCCGACCCATTGTAGCTATATTGGGCCCGGTCACCTCGATGGCACACATCCTCTCGAAACGGAACATCAGCTGGGCGTAAACAATTTTCAACCCGTTTAAATCACCAGGCCTGACATGATTATCCCAGCCCAACTACAAAAGGCAGGAAACATGGCAACCAACTGGCTTCAAAGTATATTTTCAAAGCTACAAATCATAAAAGGGAAAATTCCTGACGCATGGCTTAACAAAAAAGATTGTCTTTATTCCCAAAGCGGGAAAAGCCTCGCTCTCCACCGCAAAAGGACTATAAGACCAATCAGTCAAAATTTTTCTCAAAGACAAGACATTTGAGAGACTAGTCGGGCTACATCTAAGGACTACGATAGATCCAAAGATGCTGTCAGACCCCACAACATGCCTACAGGAAAGGAAAATCCACAGAAAGAAAAACTTCACGAGGTAATCAGTATCGGTGGAAAAATCCCTTTATTCAAAGGAATATTCCCTTATTGCCTTTCTCGATATCGGATCAACAATGTCATACCAAGAGCCATCACGGAAGGTTTTCAGCTGGGAGTGGACGATCACGGTGACGCTTATCGATCAATTGCATTTTATGGGGACGGTGACGTCGTCGATGGATTCGTCCACTCAGTCAAGGTATGCTCAAACAGGCACACCGCGTGGTGGGGTTCTGTGTGTTGTATGGAATATAGAAGTCAACAAGATTCTGTGTGACCTGGATGGGGACTGTAAAGTGGCAATACGCGGATGACGTTGCCAAATATTTGAAAATTCCCTAAAACACTCTGCGACTGAGTTGTCTGCAAAACTCGAGAAACTGTCAGACTGGACAAAATCGCGCGGTCTTTTTTTAAGGAAATCCCTCATAAAAACGGAACTTGTATTATTTTCTCGTAAATACAAGATTCCGCCCTTTAACCCTGCAATGCTAAGCGAATGCAGGCTATCCTTCAGCGATAGTGTTAGTTACCTGGGGTTGGTAATTGACAGCAAGCTCAACTGGAACCAAAACATGGAAAGAAAGAGTGAAGAAGGCTACGATAGCCTACTACACCTGCAAAAACCCATTGGTCTAAGGTGGGGCTTTAACCCAAGTATAGTCCAATGGATATATCTACAATAGTTACCAATACTACTCTACGGAGTCACGGCACACCTGTAAATCAAAAAGTCCATCACCAAAATGCTCGGCAAGGTACAAAGAACTGCCGCACTCTGCATCAGTGGAGCACTTCGCACCACTCCGAATGATAACATAAACGCTGTCCTGTGCCTCCAGAGTCCTATATATCGCAGGTAAGCCTCAGGCACTCATGGCAGCGATTCGTCGAGATACTCCGACTGTGGGTCCGTCCGTCTGGGACACTCATCCATTGTTTGTCGACAACAATAACGTCCCAACAAAACGGACTACTGCAAATTTTTTCCGATGATATGTTTACTAGAAAAAGTTTGAAATAGATATCCCGCACCGTGATAGCTGGCTTGAGGGAAGGGTCCTGGTGGAGCCATTCAAATCTTCACGGATGGCTCCAAAATGGACAAAAAGTAGGAGGAATCATCTACTCCGAGCAACTAAACTATAAGGCACTCCTTCAGGAGTCGGATCACTGCAGTGTCTTCCAAGCGGAAGTCACAGTGATCTGAAAAACATCTGAAAAACTTCAAACAGTTGCCTTTTCGGCAACCCATATAAAATCTACAGTGATAGCCAAGCTGCGATCAAATCACTAAATGCGATTACATCAAACTCGGCCTCCGTAGCAAAATGCCGCAAAATCTCTTCACCAGATGGCCCAGCAGTTTGCTATTTTTGATATGGGTCCCGGGTCACCAGGACATTGAAGGTAACCAAATAACAGATGAACTGGCCAAAGTAGTGCCCTAGAAAATGACTTCACGACAAAGAGGATACATGTATGCCTATGGCCACCTGCAAGCTCATCATAAAAGAGCAATTCATGCGACTAGACGACAGTCGGTGGCAGGGCACACCACGATGTCGCATCACGCGACAAACGCACCACCGAGCTCTGTAAACTAAGCTCAAAAATGGTGCAGCACGTGTCATTTGATCCCTCACGGGACACTGTTAATAGGAACCCATGCCAGAAGGATGGGAAATATAAAATGAAACTGCCGCAACAATGATGATGAAATGAGTAAGGGGAAACAGGAAGAGGAGGAAACATTTCTGATGAAATGAATTTTTCGTACGTTCTGGCAGACCATGGTTTCAGCTTTGTTGTTTTGTGTTCATGTAGAATAGAAAGATGCAGTAAAACAAAAAATGTAAAATGTAAAAAATTTTAGAATATTTTAAAGTTCCACATATGTACATATGTAGCTCATGTACTGACTGAGTACTGGTATAAAAATCATTGTGTCGCATTAACAGCGACACAACAAAATTGTCGTTCATTGTGTTGGATCGGGTAACAAATACATGCATATCCGGGATTGCCCTTTCTAACCTGTGTATGATCAAAAGTATTTTAGTTCTTAAACATATTCCGCAGAGAGTTATTAGTTTTATTGGTTCATCAAGAAAGTTCAGAGGGACGTTCCAAGTGAACTTCTTAAGTTCCAAAATTTGGTCGATGAGCAAAAGTATGGCAAGTAACAATAACAAATTAGAAATTAATTTAATATTATAAAGTTTATTCAACACGTAACGTTAAATTTTAATAACAAAAACCAAACAGTACATAAAATACAATTTATTGCCATATTCAAGATAGATTGAATAGGTTTAAAATATTTGAACTGCTGAATTCCAGCCACAGTTTGTACCAAAGACAACAGAAAAAATGACTTTTGCATGTGCAGATATATTTCGATTTATATATTTGTAAACTGACTATTTCCAAAAGATGTCAATAAAATTACCGGAAAAATACACTGCCTTGTGTGCAAAAAAGTAAGGCAAGATTACAAATATATGATTTTCTTTTTTTAGTATGATATTTGATTTTACAGTTTTTGAACATTTTTGGTCAGCTACAAAAATACGTCCACTTTGGATATTTGGTTCAACCTTCTGGATCGGAATATTTTACAGTTGGTGGTCCATTGTCTGAAAGAAAAAATCGAAGCGTGTTTTCAAGATTTATACTATGGGTTCTCAAAAAAAGCGAATATCGCTTCAGTTTGTTTCAACAGAGGTTGTATCAATTGGAGAGGTAACATCTCTTGTTCATTTTTCGTAAAACTTGACGAACGTAGACAAAATATTTTTATCGATTTTCAAATTTTTTGTAGTAATCAAACTTTTAAAATATTCCGACTAGCTTTAAAATAGCTGATCCTCAGATTGGATTATATCAGGTAAGATCAGATAATAAATAATTCTGTGTTTTTGGTTTTTTCGTATCTTTATATAACCATGTCCGCCTGTCCGTCTTCTTTGTCGCCCAGTGCTCGGAGAATATAAAAAGCTAGAGAAACCAAATTTGTTTTCCATATTGTTGTGACCTCACTCCTACAAGTGTCTTTTCAAAATTTCGCCCCGCCCCCTTCCCGGGCGCAAAGGAATGGACAATTAGTATAGAAACATTGAGAAACCCATTTCAAACATGCATCGTTCCTTCTCGTTGTCTCTCACACACCCAGGTGTCTGATTCGATTGTTAGTCCTGTGTTGTTAAAAAATTTGAAAATTCCGCGACTTATAGTCTTAGAGCTAGAACAACCAAACTTTCTTTCCAAGCTCCTGTGATACCACTTCAAGAAAATTGTATTTCAAAATTTCGCCCCGCCCCTTCCGACACTACAAAAGACAAGAGTCCACAATCTACATATATAAAAAAAAAGTCATGTTAGTTAAACAATTCTGGTACTCATTGAGCTTTGAGGTGGCTCAGAGGGGGCCTAGCTGAGGCCACCGGACGGGTCGCAGGTTGCGGATAGCGAACGGCCTACTGGGTAGGTTAGCTGTGAATAAGCGGGCATCCCAAAGAAATTCAACTCAGTTGAGTCTGAGGGAGAGTACCGAAAATAAGCAGTCCCGGACAGCCAGCGGGTGTTCGCGACGCAGCAACACTGACGATGCGCTTGTGGTGCCGCCTCTTTTTAAGTAGCTCACACACTTCACTTCCCTACACACTACCTACCCATATCCCAACCCCCACACTCACCTCACACCGGGCCGGACTAAGTGTGTCAAACGGACCGTGCCGAGAGTCAGCCTGGCTGGGGGCCCGGTATAAAACTAGCTCAGTCGATAACGGTGTGCTCAGGGACTTGGCTGCCCCTGTTCTAAGTATGCCTTATCCGGGCAACGCGAATCTCTGCCCGGACGGACCCTTCCCCTTCTTTGCATCTCGTGGGATCAGAATGGAAGCTAAAAAACAAAACACAAACAAAACTGAGCTTGGCGCTCCCCAAATGCCAACCGGGAGAAATCCCTCACAGGGAAAGGCAGCGGCCCAAAGGCCTGGCCCAACCCGCCACACAGCAGGCAAATCCTGCTCAGCGACGAGCGCTGGGGCGAACCCAAAGGGGTCCCATCCCAGTTCTGGGGTGGGTGGCGAATTGGCCCCCCAAAACCAACACCTTGGCAGAACAGCAATGCATTCCTGCGGCTGCTCTGCCTGCTGGTAAGGTGGCAGGGGTTGAGTCCCCATCGACCAGTGCTCAAGCACAAAAAATATACCTATGCCGAAAGACGGAGTGCTGGCAACATCCTCCGTAGGCAGAGCGCCACGATGACGTCCAGCCCATCGGACCAGTGGCTAAAAAAGGTTGAGTGGGCTTCTAGGGTGCTCCCCAACTTCGGCAAAGAAAAGCCGCCGAAGGAGGCCCCCAACCTAAGAGGCAGCGCTCGCAGGAGACACCGGGGCCCGCCCCGAAGCGCTCCAGAGTGCTGCCGAATGTCTCATTCGCGCAGATTGCCAAGCGAGAGGACGCTTATCGGCGTCCTTGACAAAGGCAGTGCGGATGATCCCCGGAACCAGTGGAAGTGGGTGCGGCATTGGCCGACCGCTGCTTCGAGCTGCTGGATTCCCCCGGCCCCCACCAGTCTGGACATGGGATGGTATCAGGGCACCATTAAGATCATCGCCTGCGAAGCGCGCGATCCGTCCAGCTCTATAAAGCAGCGGTAGCACAAGTCGGAGAGGTCTACCCAGGGGCGAAGCTGGTCGCTGTAGACTGGAGCGAGGTGCCCAGTAGACCCAGGGCAGAGTGTGGGTGCCTGCCTCCTTCAAGGAGCCAGACCGCATCCTAAAGATGTTGCAGCGATGCAACCCACTCCTTCCGTCCTCGGACTGGAAGGTAGTAAAGGTGGAAAGGACGACAGGCCCCACGAACCAAGCGGTGGTCGTCCTCAACAAGGAGTCGCTGGCCCCAATATAGGCAGCTAAGAGGAGAGCTGAACTTCGGCTTCAGCTCAGTCACCATAAAGGTGTATAAGTCGGATGCAGCGGCCGAGGCGCGTTCTGTCGACAACCCAGTCGAGCAGGAAGTTGCCTCGGAGATCGAAGCACCCGACTGCGAGCTGGCGCCGGAGCTGGACGGCTACTCCTCTGACACCATGCTTATGCATGATTTTTGAGGCCATGTGTCGGGAGGACGACGACATCGTCGACGACACTGACGCCCGACATTACAGTGGTGGAGAAACCTGATGATGTCCCTTCGGGTACTACAAATCAATCTCCACCACTGTAAAGCAGCAGCAACAACTGCCCTAATACTCCCGCTTGGATGAGAGCGGAGCAGATGTAGTCCTAATCCAGGAGCCTTGGGTAGTTGGTGACAAGGTCTGTGGATTAGCGACGAAGGAGTACAAGCTAATCGCTGCTCAAAACGAAGGTAAAATTCGCACCTGTATTCTTGCTAGAAAGCACCTTAACATCTTTCTGCTCCACAACTATAGCAACGGCGACAACACGGCAGTTAGCCTAGAACTGCAAGGAATACAGCTGAGGTTGGTGTCGTCCTACATGGCGCACGAGGAAAGCGATCCTCCAGGAGAACTTATACGCGCGCTAACCAGCGAAAGCGAAAGTTCGGACATAGGCCTTTTAATAGGCTGCGATGCCAACGCTCACCACACACAATGGGAGAGCTCGGACACAAATGCGAGGGGTGAGTCACTATTTAGCTTTATCCTTGACTCTAATATGGTTATTTGTAATCGGGGTAACGACCCCACATTCATTATAAAGAACCGACAGGAGGTCATTGACCTCACCCTAGTGTCTCACGCAATGTCAGACTTAATCGAGAGTTGGAAAGTCCTAGAGGACCATTCTTTCTCTGACCACAGGTACATTGAGACAATCATGAGGCTCGAGTGCCCAAAACCAATTGATTTCATCAATCCCAGGACAGCCAACTGGGATAGATATATTAAAAAAAAAATGGAGGAATTGCTCCCCATCACGGCACCACGGTGCCCGGACACTCAAGATGACTTAAATCGTCTAGTGGACACATTCACGGAAGCATGCAACAAGTCATTTAAGGCAGCATGCCCCGCACCAAAACCGAGGGGGGGAAAAAAAACCCCCATGGTGGTCAAAACAAATAGATATCCTACGTAAGAGTAGCAGGGCTCTCTTCAACAGAGCCAAAAGCGCCAACGAGGAGGTACACTGGGAAGACTACAAGCACAGTCTAGCCCCCTCTACAAAAAGAAACAAGAAAGGCAAAAAGAGCCTCGTGGCAAAAATTTTGCACAGAAATAGAGGAAACATCGGAGGCAGCAAGGCTGCGTAAGATCCCTCTCAAAAACTACCACCTCAGTGGGATATCTCAAACGTAACGATGGTACGTGGACCAGCTCCAGTGAGGAGTCCCTACACATCTTACTAGACACTCACTTCCCCGGATGTACAACCATTGAGCCGACCCATTCAGCTATAGTGGGCTCGGTCACCTCGATGGCACACATCCTCTCGAAACGGAACATCAGCTGGGCAGTAAACAGCTTCAACCCGTTTAAATCACCAGGCCCTGACATGATTATCCCAGCCCAACTACAAAAGGCAGGAAACATGGCAACCAACTGGCTTCAAAGTATATTTTCCAAGATACTCATAGTAGGGAAAATTTCTGACGCATGGCTTAAGGCAAAAGATTGTCTTTATTCCCAAAGCGGGAAAAGCATCGCTCTCGACCGCAAAAGGACTTCAGACCAATCAGTCTGTCGTCCTTTCTCCTCAAGACATTTGAGAGACTAGTCGGGCTACATCTAAGGACTACGATAAATCCAAAGATGATGTCAGACTCACAACATGCCTACAGGAAAGGAAAATCCACAGAAACGGCACTTCACGAGGTAATCACCTCGGTGGAAAAATCCCTTTATTCAAAGGAATATTCCCTTATTGCCTTTCTCGATATCGAGGGAGCCTTCAACAATGTCATACCAAGAGCCATCACGGAAGGTTTGACGAGCCTGGGGGTGGACGATCGCTTGACGACGCTCATCGATCAATTGCTAATATGCAGGACGGTGACGTCGTCGATGGGGTCGTCCACTCAGTCAAGGTATGTCAACAGAGGCACACCGCAGGGTGGGGTTCTGTCTCCCCTTCTATGGAACATAGCAGTCAATAAGATTCTGTGTGACCTGGATGGGGGCTGTAAAGTGGTGGCATACGCGGATGACGTTGCCATAATATTCTCGGGAAAATTCCCTCAAACACTTTGCGACCTAATGTCTGCAAAACTCGCGAAACTGTCAGACTGGACAAAATCGCGCGGTCTGGGATTAAATCCCTCAAAAACGGAACTTGTATTATTTTTTTCTCGTAAATACAAGATTCCCCTTAACCCTCCAATGCTTAACGAATGCAGGCTATCCTTCAGCGATAGTGTTAGTTACCTGGGGTTGGTAATCGATAGTAAGCTCAACTGGAACCAAAACATCAAAGAAAGGGTGAAGAAGGCTACGATAGCTCTCTACACCTGCAAGAAAGCCATTGGTCTAAGGTGGGGCATAAACCCAGGTATAGTCCAATGGATATATCTAGCAATAGTTAGACCAATACTACTCTACGGAGTCACGGTGTGGTGGCCGGCCCTATCAAAAAGTCCATCACCAAAATGCTCGGCAAGGTACAAAGAACTGCCGCACTCTGCATCAGTGGAGCACTTCGCACCACTCCGAATGATGCTCTAAACGCTGTCCTGTGCCTCCAGAGTCCTGACCTCGCAGGTATGGCTCAGGCACTCATGGCAGCGATTCGTCTTAGAGACTCCGACCAATGGGTACCGCAAAATACGGGACACTCATCCATTCTAAACAACAACAATAACGTCCCAACAAAAACGGACTACTGCATTCCGATGGAGTTTACTGAAACTCCCTTTGAAATAGATATCCCTCACCGTGATAGCTGGCTTGAGGGAACTCCGGGTCCTGGTGGAGCCATTCAAATCTTCACGGATGGCTCCAAAATGGACAACAAAGTAGGAGGAGGTATCTACTCCGAGCAACTAAACATAAGGCATTCCTTCAGGCTCCCGGATCACTGCAGTGTCTTCCAAGCGGAAGTCACAGCGATCTGGGAAGCTCTGATTAGCATCAAACAGTTGCCTTTTCGGCAACCCATATAAACATCTACAGTGATAGCCAAGCTGCGATCAAATCACTAAATGCGATTACATCAAACTCGGCCACCGTAGCAAAATGCCGCAAATCTCTTCACGAGATGGCCCAGCAGTTTGCTATTAGCCTGATATGGGTCCCGGGTCACCAGGACATTGAAGGTAACTGCATAGCAGATGAACTGGTATAGCAGATGAACTTTCTCCAGAAGAGGATACATGTATGCCTATGGCCCCCTTTCTCCATCATAAAGAGCAATTCATGTACTAGACGACAGTCGGTGGCAAAACACACCACGATGTCGCATCACGCGACAAACGTGGCCCCCATAAAAACAAGAAGCGCACCACCGAGCTCTGTAGGCTAAGCAGAAAAAGGTGCAGCACTGTCATTCGATACGAGCGAATTTCATTAGCGCAGCCAGATGGGAAAATTGCTGACAGGATGCCTCTCACGGCAGGAAGGGCCAATGATTCAATGGTACCACAAAGGGCGGAGCCTGGCCTATATTTGTCGGGCCTATGACGGCGGTTCATTTGGAGCTGATCAAGGACGGTATCTTTTCTGCACGGCTTAAAGCGGTTCATATGCACCAGACAAAAGCCGCGACAAATCTGGTCAGACAATGCAACCGACAATTTTGTCGGCGCCAGGAACGAGCTTTGGATCTAAAGCGCCTGTTTCTCAGTGACGAGCATCAGAAGGTTGTCCTCGAATTCTGTTTGGTTGAGGCTATTGACTGGCACTTCATACAGCCTCGATCCCCGCACTTTGGAGCCCTGTGGAAAGCTGCAGTGAAAAAGGCCAAATATGACTTCTATCGTGCTATAGGCACCTCGGTGCATGACTTTGAAGAACTGCATAACAGCGTATGCCACATCACGGCAGTTATTAATTCAAGACCCTTTTTATTATCCATTTCAGAAAATCCCGTTTGATCTGGACGTTTGAACTCCGGCTCACTTCCTAAATGGCGGACCTGCGTCGTTCGCTGAGCCTGATGTAACTCAGCTAAACTTCAATCGTCTGAACGGCTGGCAGTGCGTTTCATATTTGCAGCAGATTTTCTGAGCTCGATGGAAGGAAGAGTTCATCACGTCATTGCAACAGCGGTCAAAGTGGCGCACGTCGAAGCCTAACTTGGCAGTCTCAGATGTTGTCCTCGTCAAGGATGAAAATCTGCTCCCCATGAAGTGGGCCACTAGCTAGGGTGGTAGAACTACTACCTGGAAGAGATGGTGTTCGCGTCGCGGTTCCCTGAAGACGCCATCTGGAATCACCAAGCGAGCCGTCAACAAGCTGTGCCTTTTTCCCTTAAGGATACTGTTGAAAGTCAGGCTTCCAACGGGGAGTATGTCGGGTCAGGGTAGCATAACGCCCGCCAGCGGGCGGTCGGTCTGTCATTTATGTCTCTGTTTCGTTCATCTTGCTGCTGCACCTGCTGCGTCTAAACAACTCTCTTTACTTTCGTCTACTGCTCATGCTCGGCTCAAAAGCCGCGCCGAGCTACTCTATGATGCTCTCTTACGCCTCCCCTAAGACTTATGCATAGGGCATAGGGTGCCTGCCCTTGGCTCTGCATTTTTAGTCTGACCTCATCATCATCGTTTTCGGTTTATTGTCTACCAACCCACAAACGCGTACTGCCGCTACTTATTATAAATAAAAATAAAAATAAAATACATAGCCTTATACTCTTCACAACCAAGTGCTCCGGCCAAAAATTGGCAGAGCAAATGGTGTCGAAATGAGATGGGGAGACGCTTATCTAAAAAAGTAACTATCTCCCTGGCATAAGCGAAATTAAACTTCTCCACCTTAAGGCCTTCGGTTTTTATTTTGATTTGTATAAAAGCAGCAACATCATTAGATGTAAGATCAGGGGCAAGCCGAGAGGCAAAAACTTGCCGCTTCGGTGGGACACCCACCAGTGGTTTTGGCACCACAGGTGCGGTACCTGTGATGGGAATATCCGGTGGTCCCGGACGTTCACCAATTGGTGGGTTCGTAATCGATGGGATAGTCATGAAGTTTGGTACGGACTCTGCGGACACGGACGCTACAGTCGGCTGCATGTTCTCCGAGACGATGCATTCGGCTAACGAATCTGCATCACCAGCAGCGATCGTTGCCCATGGAGTGCCAAACGAAATCAACTGCTGCACTGGCGTAGTGGTCGGAGATAGTTTTTCAGATGCCGGCGGCCGAAAGTCAGTTGGCACTTGCAAGTCCCGTGGGAGTAGACTTCTTGCCTGCGGGAGACCCAGCCAGCAGCTGTAAACCGCTGAACTGAGTGTCCATGGCTAAGAGCCGATCGTATTGCTTCCTCATTTCGACACCATTTGCTCTTGCCAATTTTTTGGCCGGAGTACTTGGTGTGAAAGAGTATAAGGCTAAGAAGAAGAATAGGCCCCCATAACTCTTCCGGCAGTCAGACCAGTGCTCCATCCTCATCGTCCTGCTCTACTTCCACCCATCCAAAAACTAGTTTCCTCTCTTTTAGTTACTTACCAGAATGCTAGAGGCTTACGTAGTAAGCTCAGCACTTTCTATCTTGACAGTTTCACATTTTTGTCCCATATTATTGTGTTAACTGAATCCTGGTTAAAGCCGGACATGCTTACTTCCGAAGTTTTGGCAGATCGGTACACAATATTTAGAAAGGACCGTTCGTCGACGTGGAGGAGAGGTCCTCATCGCAGTGGACTCTAACTTTCCGTCGGAACATTTTTATATTCCAGGTTCAACAAGACCTGGAATTCCTGTGCATAAAACTGATTATTCCAGCCTTTTCTATTTTCATTACCTGCTCGTACATTCCACCGTCTTCGGATATCTCTATGTACGAGCAGCACCTGTCCGCTTTAAGGGAAGCTTTCTGAACGTGTCCGCTAAGCCTCCGTAAGGCCGAGTTTACGAAGCTTTAATAGCCTGATTAGGATTTTGATTGGTCCGCTCTGTACTTGTGCACTGACGTTATGAAAGGCACAAACATTTTCTATAATGGACTTGGACACAATCTTTGATTCTTGTGTCCCATATTCTTGTCCGCTTAGATTTGGGAAGCCCCTTGGCTTACCAAAGAGCTATCCAGTCTAAAAAACATAAAATCAAGACTTTGTACAAAAATTCAAGAAGTTGGAACTCCATCTTCTCTCGCTCGCTATGTAATAGCTCGGTAAAATTCTCACCATTGTAAATGCTTAATGCTAGAAAAATTACCTAGAAAGCGTAAAACGTCCGCACATCCATCATCGCTATCATTTCGTAATTCGTCGGCAAACAATGATCAGGCCATTGCCGATCTTTTTGCACAATTTTTCCAAACAACCTATTCCCATGAAAGCTACCTGGTCAGCCGTATCCATACAGTTTTTCAAGATCGAACGGCATTTTCAGCCCTTCGTTAAATAAAAGCTCACTGCTTCATGATCTTCGACTAGTTGCCGGTGTTCTCACCAGGTCCTGACGGAGTCCCCGGCTGTGTACTCAGGTACTGAGCCGACGCTCTGTGTGGACCCCCTGCTTAAACTATTCACCCTCTCCCTTAACTCCCTCATGTTTCCCTCCGATCTGGAAGGAATCGTTTATTATTCCTCTCCATAAGAAAGTTAGTAAGTCTGACGCAATGAATTACAGAGGTATATCAAAGTTATCCACTATTCCTATAATGTTTGAGAAAATTTTAACCCCCGCACTTGCAACATCTCTGCAAATCACTTATATCTGCAGCTCAGCACGGACCCAAGGCGACGATCAACAACTACAAAATTTACTAGAGTTTACCTCTCTTTTATAATTAAAGGCTTCCAAGTAACATGCAGACGGGATGTCATTTACACCGATTTCAGTAAAGCATTCGACTCTGTAAACATTCCCTTTTAGCACAAAAACTTGACATTTTAGGTTTCCGCCCAACCTTTTGAAATGGATTTCAAGCTACCTTTTTGCTGTAGGTCTCAAAGAGTGCTCTTCAAAAAAACTCCTTTGTTCACTTGTTCAGGTTACTTGAGTACCACAGGGCAGCCATCTTGGCCCCCTACTTTTCACACACTCTTTATTAATGACCTGCCTTCAGTATTAACAAACTCTCGAGTACTCATGTATGCGGATGACGTTAAACTCTGTGTCCAGTATAAGGACATTTCATTTCACTCTCGCTTGCAATCCGATCTCAATAACTTTCAGTCATGGTGTTGTGCAAATATGTTACACCTGAATGCCTCGAAATGTAAAGTAATGACATTTCATCGCTCCAGCCCCTTGTTGGCTCCTTACACCCTCTCTGCGGTGGTTCTCTTGAGAGAATTACATTGGTTGATGATCTTGGTGTTAAACTAGACCCCAAGTTAAAATTTTCTGAACATATTTCTACCATGGTAAATATAGCCATGGGGAGTGTTTTGGTTTTATAAAGAGGTGGTCAAAGGAATTTGACGACCCCCTATATAACGAAGACTCTCTATATTTCACTTGTTCGTCCGATTTTAGAGTACGGCTCGTGTGTATGGTGTCCTCAGTACAAAAGTACACCAAGACCGTATAGAATCAGTCCAGAAAAAAAACTTTTTACTTTTTGCTCTGCGTGGCCTCAACTGGGATGAAGGTGTGAGACTGCCTTCTTACTCTTGCAGATTGCTCTTAATAGACCTTCCATCCTTACTTAATCGTAGAAAAATGCTTGGTGTGATTTTCATGCACAACTTGATCAGGGGTGACATCGACAGCCCTGACTTGTTGAGCCGCATAAACTTCACGATTCCTATTAGATCCTCTAGAAATTGTATTCCTTTGTACCTTTCCACTGTGTAGATCGAATTATTCCTTGCATGAACCGTTTCGGATCTTATGCTCTGATTATAATTGTTCTACCATATAATATCCACCACTAAATCACTTCCCTCTACTTAAATCACTAATACTAACATACCTTGCACGTAATTAGTAATATTCTTTTTGTAACTTTTGCATGTTTAGCGTTGTGTTTAGCCCTAATTTTTCCACGAATATTAGTCTAACACCTATTTTTCCTGCATGTTCGCGATCGGTTTCGGTACTCGTGTCGCGCGTCATGCGGCAGCGCCCCCGGTCGGTTGGGCGGGAGGAGGGCTGCGTATTTGCCTGGGATCCGCGCGTAACAGGCTTCGGCTTGGTGTCGCATGGGCCACTTGATGGTGCAGTCATTGCCCATCAACGTCCCAAAGAGATACAAAAAAAAAAAAAAAAAAAAAAAAGAAATGAAACACGCGTTCCAGGAACGGACAATGATGTGGAACGAGCGGGTCCCAGGGACGTCGACCACCTGAAGGAGGGAGGAGTTAACGCAGGCATTTCTCTCAGCGAGAGAAACTGCCGAGTTGTAGGCCATATCCGGTGGCCTGCACGCGCATCGAGGAAATAGCTGACCGCGCGCCTGAGTGCAAAATGCCCAAACCATACCGGGAGCTCGCGGAGCGAGTGATTGCCACGGCCGGGACAAAAAACGCTAACCCGGCACCTTGGCGACAGCGCTGCAGGAAGGCAAAGGCCTCGAGATGCAGCTGGATAGGAGTTTAAGCTAGTCGTAATTTGTACTCCAGAGCGATAGCTCTGCCTAAACATAAAATTTTAAAACCTATGCCCTAACGGGCGTACGGTAAAATAAAGGAAACCTACCCCAACGGGCGTACGGTAAAATAAAGAAAAAACAATTAATTAACAACGATTCTTATAATTTATACAAGAAGATTTGTTCGGGATGTAGAAAAATCCTGAAGACAGAGCGGTAATAATCGAAGAAACTCATTGTAGAGCACACAGGATTAGACGAAAACTGTAAATATGTTAAGAACTGTACACCGGTTAAACCAAAAACAAATATAATAGACACCCAGTACAAATCCCTATCAGACAGGCACCTATCCCAAATAGGAAGGAGAAAATTTACATATTGATATATATTATGCACAGAATTGAATATTCATAACTTTTATAGACTCTTATTCAAAAGTATTTAGTTGTAAAAAGAGATTCCAAATAAGCTCAACATCGAAAAATAAGATTTCAGAAATTTGAAACAATTCCATTAGCTAAAACTCTGATGATAGATAACGAAGCAAGTTTCACTTCCTCCCAGTTTAAATCTTTTGCACAAAGATGTGGGATTAATTTAAATTATGCAGATCCTCGGCATGATACGTCGAATGGACAAATAGAAAGGGCACATTCCACACTTACAGAAATTTCTCGCTGCATAAAAAGATCAACTTAATTTGGATGTTTATTCAGAAATTATAATTAGAGCAGCTCAAAAGTATAACTTGACAATCAATTTAATAACTAACCAAAGACCGTTTGACATTTTGTTCAACAAAAATCAAGCATGAGAATATTCCCAAATATTAGATGTTCATAATAAAGATAGGACGGAAAAGGACTATCACGTAGGTGAGGTCATTTATGAGAAAAACATGGAGAAAAAAATAAACTAAAACGCCAGATATAAAAAAGACAAGTAGTTAAAGAAAACTTACCTAATAAAATTATTATAAATAATAGAAACCGTCTGATTCATAAAGATAACGTCAAATTTTAATTTATCTTAAATTGCAGAATATGAATTTAATAATATTCGTATTATTGATGGTAATAAACAACCAAATAAGAAATAATGGATTATTCAAATCACGATTTTTGTATTTACACTGTGTAAAAAGATTTCCTCACTTATGAATCATACCCTGACTTATTCCATATAACTAATTTAAGTTATTATAAAGAAATAATCAATTTGGAAACAGCACACATTCAGAATAATAACCAAAATTTACTTAGGAAATGACATATGATTTAAATATTATCAAAATTTTATCTCACAAATATACCTAATAGAATTAAACGGGGTATCAACGAAATAGGAAACCATTTGGAAATGGATAGCAGGGACCCTAGATATCGGTAACAGTGCAGAACAAAAATTGATGACTTAATCCAGAATAACAATAATCAATTTGTCATAAGTTCTAAATTATTCAAAGAAATACAAACTCTATCTGAAAAATTTTAAAACAGCCTTTAGAAATCAAGAATTGCCACACGAAAACACAGTCTTCGTTTGCTCACTTACAATCTTATGAATTTGATGGATACAATTACATTAGCTAAAATTTATGTATTCAATACGAAAGTTTTCAATGAGGACGATATCAAAGAAATTTATAAACATGAACACAAGCCCGTCATTATTACTGACCTGTTGGATATTTCTGAATTTAAAATTGCAATAAAATCAGGATTTAATTGTCGTATACATAAAATACCCAATAATAACTATCCGTTGTGACGTATACAATTCCAGATATTTTTCTCATAAGGATGGAAAATTACTAATTGATAATCGGGTTGCTAAATGTAATAATAAGTATTATGTAATGTCAAACTTTAAGACAGAACTTGTATAATAATTATTGCACCTTAAACCCTGACAGTACTTGTTTCACAAGACTGTTTAAATGGAGAAAATCCAAAAATGTAAACAAAGTCAAGGAGAATAATAAAAATATTGATATAATCCAAGAAGTTGCCATTTTTATAAATGGACATAATATTGTAAATGAAACTCATTTAGATGGGTCATTTTTAATAACCTTTAATGATACTATTGTAATCAATAATGATTATAATATCGACAATGTTCTAATTTACCTCACTGCTAAACAATTCAATAATTATTTAATATCCGAATATTTTATGTCGAATGATTCGAACTTGCATTTGATAATATCAACATATTAAAACCCATTTATTCAAATTAAATAAACTCAAATTCTGATAACGTTAATATTGATAACATGTACTATTATTATATATTTAATTATCAGGATTTTAATCAAATTTAGAAAATATCTAAAATGCAAACCACGGAAAATTGTTTTGAAATAAACCTCGAAAAGAATCGAAATGAAAATGGTCGGCGCCACCTTCTGCATGGAGCTCCAAAATGGCACCTGCGCCCAGCAAATAGTCTCTGGGGCTATTGCGCACTGCTCCACGCTCCCAGGTCATCTGGATCCAGTTACCGTTGTCGATCACGGCACCCTCATCGTGAAAGATGCCAACATGACCATAACCGACGACCAAGGGCGAGACCAAAAATATCCGGAACCTACCTGGTAACCTATTCCAACAAGGTAGCCCCTCAACGGAACCTGGTTCGTAAATCAATTGGGAAGTTCAATAAAAAAACCTGCTGTGTCAGCCATGTACATAGTAAACATCACGGCCCACCAGAACCGGCTGAGCCTCCCATTTCTTCACGAGCTGAGTTTGAGCAATCTCCACCACATCGGGACCCTCAGAGAAGAACTTACATTGGGATCCTTCCCTCAGCAACTCCTTTGCCCTACGCGCTGCCTTCTTGCTGTGTTCCACCGTTTGGGTCAGGGTAAATACCTGAGGGCCAGATTGGTCCAGCCGCTGTAAACTTTTGTGCACTGACGTTCTAGAAAGGCACAAACATTTTCTATAATGTACTTGACACACCCTTTTGATCGAATTGTGTCCCATATTTTGTCCACGATTAGATCTGGGAAGCCCCTTGGTTTACCAAAGAGCTATACAGTCCAAAAAAAACATAAAATCAAGACTTTATAAAAAAATTTCAAGAAGTTGGCTTTTTCTAACTTTTCTCTCGCTATGCGTAATAGCTCGGTCAAATTTCACCATTGTAAACGCTCAATGCTAAAAAATTACCTGGTTTCGATGCAGGTCGCGCTTTTCTCAGGACCCAAAACAGTTTTACAGCTTCGTAAACAGCAAGCGTAAAACGTCCGCACATCCATCCTCGCTATCATTTCATAATCCGTCGGCAAACAATGATCAGGCCATTGCCGATCTTTTTGCACTTTTTTTTCAAACAACCTATTCCACATGAAAGCTACTCTGGTCAGCCGTTTCCATACAGTTTACCAAGATCGAACGGCATTTTCAGCCATACGTGAAATGAAAGATCACTGCTTCAGGATCTTCGACTAGTTAAGCCGGTAAGTTTCAGGTCCTGACGGAGTCCCCGGCTGTGTACTCAGGCACTGCGCCGACGCTCTGTGTGGACCCCCTGCTTAAACTATTCACCCTATCCCTTAACTCCTCATGTTTCCCTCCGATCTGGAAGGAATCGTTTATTATTCCTCCTCCATAAGAAAGGTAGTAAGTCTGACGCAATGAATTACAGAGGTATATCAAAGTTATCCGCTATTCCAAAAAATGTTTGAGAAAATTTTAACCCTGCACTTGCAAATATCTCGCTGCAAATCACTTATACCTCCAGCTCAGCACGGATTTATAAGGCGACGATCAACAACTACAAATTTACTAGAGTTTACCGTTTTTTATTATTAAAGGCTTCCATGGTAACATGCAGACGGATGTCATTTACACCGATTTCAGTAAAGCATTCGACTCTGTAAACCATTCCCTTTAGCAGAAAAAACTTGACATTTAAGGGTTTCCGCCCAATCTTTTGAAAATGGATTTCCAGCTACCTTTTGCTCTAGGTCCCCAAAGAGTCCTCTTCAAAAACTCCTTGTCTTCACTTGTTCAGGTTACTTTGAGTACCACAGGGCAAGCCATCTTGGCCCCCTACTTTTCACACTCTTTTTAATGACCTGCCTTCAGTATTAACAAACTCGAGTACTCATGTATGCGGATGACGTTAAACTCTGTGTCCAGTATAAGGACATTTCCATTTCACCCCTAGCTTGCAATCCGATCTCAATAACTTTCAGTCATGGTGTTGTGCAAATATATGTTACACCTGAATGCCTCGAAATGTAAAGTAATGACATTTCATCGCTCCAGCCCCTTTGTTGCCTCACACCTCTGCGGTGGTTCTCTTGAGAGACCACAAGTTAAAAT